>JBBPCX010000001.1:48290928-48325928 GCA_037974365.1 Hydrocynus forskahlii
GGGGGGGGGGTTGTGGTATTACCATGGCAACTGCTGCAGAAGTTACTCTGATTTTTTCCACTCTTTCCAAGTGTATCAAATGGTGAGTGGATAGGCCAGTGAAGCAGTGGCCCAGCTAAAGCACTGCAGCCAACGGCTCCGTCTCCAGGATGCACGTCTGAGTCCCAGTGCTGCCATATGGCAACTATATTTGGCGGTCAATAAGAACACAAGTGACTCTCCTGTGAAATACTACTATAAAAGTTAGAATGATGCTGATACCCATTAAAATAAGGCACATTTTAAAGCGCAGTGTACCTGATACAAAGTCAGAGTAAGAAATTGTAACTAAGATTGTTAACAGATCTACTTGATATTAGTAGGCACATCAGGTAACCTTATTAAACAAAAATGTTTTTCTGAAAAAAATCAGCACACTGGATGCATCTTGTGATCTTACTGGATATTTTTAATCATTAACTGTCTTGAAACCTCAAGCACACTCATCTAAATTGCATGCAAAGGATGAGCACTGCCCTACTCTAATTTTATTTCATCTTGACTTTTCAGCATCCGAGTACCTGGAATACAAACAGGCCATTTCCTCGGCTGTTCTTGGAAAGAGCTTCGCATTTCATTTGACTTAACAGCTGACAGGGAAAGTGGGACATTAAAAGACAGAGAGTTCAGAAGCCTTCAGCATCCAGGAATGTAATTAGGGATTTAGGGGCTAATTTTTTGAAAATGAACATTATGAATGCACATTAAAACACAAAATGAACATTAAACCACAAATAATGAAATGTAAACAATTATAGACAATACAATGTCAATATATTGGTCAGTGTGTTAATTGAACACCTCTCCTTGCAAAGTCTCGGTATTTCTAGTCACCATGCAGTACCAAGTTTAACCCTAGTTTGCCTAGTTTAACTAATCAGTCTCGCATTACATTAAATCAGGAGCTGCTAAAACACTTGAACAAATCCATGCAATGACTGGAGGGCACCAAGTTGTCAGGAACTCTGTGCTACTCGAACTGTATTAATCTGATCAAGATATCCATAAATTTTGTGAAAGCAAGAAATTCCAGTGACTCATTGCTGTATTAAGTCTAAATGTTCTTAAGCCACTTCAAGGCTTTCTAATAATTCTGCACTATTCTCTGTGGTGGTGGCGGGTCAAACAATAAAGCTGCAAGCAGAGGAGACGAAGTCTGGTGAAGCTCATTGTATAGTATAGCTACAGTGTAAACAGGAATGTTTTCCATTGCAAACACAGAACCTTGGAGCCCCAAAGCTATGGAAGGCATTTTTCTGTATACCAGTTCATAAACTTCCTTTTCTGGTTCAGAAATATGTCAGCCACTAAAATAACTATAAATTAGAATGAAAACAAAACCATTTTGGGAGAAAGAACAGTTGATTCTCGGCAGCAGAAAAACCTAGATGACCAAGTGAGATATTCTTCTCTCACTAATTGTTGGACTTTACTCCCTCCATTAGTCAGGGAGTTCTGAGTATCCTGCAGGTATGTGAGCTCATTATATACTGAACTTGGCCCAGTGTGACTTAGTACTGGCATAATGTTATACAACTACATGCAATTAGCAAAGACATTCAGCCTCTTAACTAGAATCCCACACTGTCTGTGCAGTTACTGGACTAACTTGGCTTAAACCCAATATGAGGAAATGTTCGTATATTAGGGAAGTACATGGTGGACATTTCAGTTGACGTTACTCCAGGCTAAGTTGTGTCTTTGTTTCCGACGTTGATTATGATTAAGGCACCATATGGAGAAACGTTCCAACACTGTCCGCTAACACAGCAGATGGCCATAAAACATCAGTTCACAGGTTTTCTCCAGTCAGAGCACTCGGAAAACGGCTGCAGCTTTCACGTTTCAAAAGACGACCCGACAGGCTGTTGTGCAGCCCATCAGAAACATGTCTGATTCATCAGCCTTTACTACCATAACAAAGACGATATATACACCCAACAGGCAGTGTGCGCAATTATACCTTGATTCAAGTTTAGTATGGTTTGTTTTGGACATAGAGCACTGCTATTGTGAAAAAAAAAAACCAATATCACAAAATAAACCCCCAAAAAGTATAAATATCAGTATTATTGTCGCAGTTCCCCCCTTGCCCCCAATGAAGACAGGCACGCCCACAGGCTTCCATGCTCGTAACTTTTCTTTATTAACAATATTCAAAACAAAAGGCTCAATGGCCAGAATAACAACCAAGGAGGAACACTTATTCGAACTAATGACCAGCAGAGCCAACAGAACCACAAACCCCTTAAATAACTCAACTCAAACTAAACACATCTGGACCCACTAATCAAATCCCCAATAACCTTTCAAAATAAAAGCACACAAAAACCTAAATTCAAACTTAAACAAGGGTGGCCGCTACCATCATATACCCCAGGCCGGACAATTATCAGTTAGATAGAGTAGTGTTGCATCCGTACTCTGTACTGACTGATACTTAGGGATCAGGTATTGGTATCTGAATTAAAGGGTAAAAAGTGGTACCAGTACAGGCCTATTAATGATACTTTTTCGTAATGAAGCATGCAGTCAGTCAGCACTGGAGATCTGACAAAATCCTCGATATAAAGTAAAGTGGCCCCTTATAGTCACGCATGAACACACAACAGCACAATGTGAAATTCTTTCTCTGCATTTAACCCATTCACCAAGCAGTAGGCTGCCACCAATGAGGGGCTCCCAGGGAGCAGTGTGTGGCACGGTACCTTGTTCACGGGTACCTCGGTGATGACATCCACAACCTTCTGACTGCAGGGCCAACACCCTGAAAACTAGGCCACCAGCTGGCCTAATGCTTAGGAAAGGGCTGTGAGACATGATAGTTTATCATGATTAATTATTTGCCATAAAAATCAGGGCCCTCTTGTCAAGGATGAACGTGAGACCTGACTTCAACAGTGAGTTCTTGGGTCAAATTCACAAAAAATGACAAACAAAAAAAATCACTCATACCAAAACTCCTTCTTGGCATTTTCTACCCACACAGCTTTAAAGAAATGCAAGACTTTCAAGAGCAATTAAACAGAGAAGAGCTCGTCATCTGACCAGACGAGTTACTTTCCTTGCATATCAGATGAAGGAGTGAGCGATAATTAAGGGTGCGGATGCCCGTTTCGAGTGTTTGACGGCTCTGTGCTTGTTTACTGACGCTGATGGCGTGCTGTCTAAAGCAGACAGAAAGAGATCAGTGGGTGTCTCACCATCTGGACTAAGTGGGCGTTTTTCATGTTCACAATCAGTTTCCATTTTAAAAGATTAAAGTCTGATGCCTAGACGCAGACTAATCAACCCCTCATGCAGCTTGCAACATCTTGACTTCATTGTGCTAATGACCACAAGACTGTTTACAGGCGTTTAAAGAAGTGAAATCAGGGAGAGTGGAGGCCACATGCGAGACAGAAGAGCTTAAATGACCAGTCGCAAGCTGAGAAAGGCATCAAATTATTGGTCAAAACAGAAGAAACATTATATGGAAGACAGACATTTGTACTGATGTTCACTTCTCAGAGTTTCAAAACAATACACGACTGATTTTCCGTTTTAGAAGCACTGAACGATGCTAAAAAACTGCCGTTGTCTCATTTACTAGGTGTGTGCAGGGGTGTGATGATACGGTCAACTCACAATTTGGTTCTTCAGACGTTTCAAGGATGAGGGGTTGACACGCTCACACTTTCTCAACAAAGAAAGACAGAAAACACAATATTCTCTCAATATTTAGAACAATATTTGAACGGGAAAAAATTAATTAAAGAGTCTAGAGCTGGAGGGCAATGAGGTAAGTGATATATGAGGTAAACGTGCTAGGCTGAGATGTTGATGGGCTGTTTTAAACAATGCATTTACATCAAATATAATCAATAGAATACTCATTCTGCACGATGCATTGGCATAGGTCCCCAATGCATTATTACCACTAAATGCACTGCGCTATCAGAATATTTCGGTGCATTGTTATACCCCTAGGTGTGTGGGTTTTTTTTTTTATATCAAGCACAAAAACTACAAAAACTAGCCATATTTTCCTGTAAATGCAGTTTGTGTCTGCTTAACGCTTGTAATGTCTTTTTAAGAGAAGCCAAACAGTTCATTAAAGGAGGGCCATATTTCCCCCACCATTAAAGAAGACCTAGTAAACAAAACTGCATTTTCTTTGCCAGTTTTCATGCATGTTGCTTGTCAGTGTATCCACCATCCATCTGTGATGCCTCTGTCATTTTGGCATATTTCCCTTTTTAAAAAGGCATTTGATTCTACAAGCTGTTGAGATTTCCTGCTCGATTCCAGTCACGACGAGCAAGAATCCCGGACCCTCCCATCCATCAAACACAGCCAGCATTTGTCCTTTCACCATCGACTCTGTTGAATAGGACAATGTAAAACAGCGATATAAAGGCACACATTGCAAACATCAAATTTCTAAATAGCATTAGTGACGACTTTAGCAGAATCTCCTGTTGATAACAGGCTTGCTCTAGGCTAAGTGGGCCAGGACAAGTGTAAGTTGGTTATTTAGCCAACAGACACCAGTTGTAGTGTGTTGCTATAAAATGTATATTACCAAGCTACTGGGAATAAGAATAACCTTAATAAGGTTATCATAGGAAAAAAAATGCTTTGGTGTAGCTACTTATGAGCTCTCGATCGCCTCCTAATGACCACATTAGGTATGCAGCAGTGTTTAAGCAGCTAATTCCAATTATGTGTAGCAACAATATGTGATCTCGCAAGTGTGCTACAAAGTGTGTTTCATTCAGAATGACAATTTAGAATATGCATTTTAACAACTGTAAATACTCTCCCATTTATTATAACCCTGCCAAAAATAAAGTGGAAACGACTTGGCTTATTTATGGTCAGAAATATTTTCTCACTTTGGTAGCTAAGCTGTGTAATGAAGTCTTCAACTTGAACATACCACAAGCAGGAGCAGAACTGCACTCTGGCTGATGTTTAGAACAGATGCAGACTGCAGTCAGTCTTCCAGAACAGAAGTCTTGCTCTGACGTACTTCAGTGGTGAGTCAAAGGGGAAAGGGGGGGGGGGGGGATCACAAACCCCAAAATATGTTTCAGGATAATCCCAGTTCAAAAAGGTTGAGAAATGCTTTGTGCTGTCCTCCCAAATCCTCCCAAAGGGACATTTTTTTTTTATCTGTTATCCATCAGCAGGGCTTTAAGCAGACTCTATAACTGAGAAATTCTGCTTTTCTTTTTTTATTCTGGTTGCGGCATTTCCCTGTACAAGATACATGCGTAGCAATTGTACAGGTCATTATTTCGAACGTAGTCACGCTTCTCATGAAAAATGACTAAACAATTCAAACCAGTTGGTGCGAACAACCCTTAGTCCTCACAGATGAATAAACGACAGGATAAAACATAAAACATACAATACAAAGACTGAATTACGGTGTTTTACTGATTTTATAATCTTGACAATTGTTTTTCTAGGAGCATGGGAACTACATTACATTGGGAAAAGCATTTGATTTTTTACTCTCTTTTTTTTGGCCAGCATCTATTATCTATTTTTAAATGCACAGAGCAATAAATTCAAATCCCAGCCTCAGTGGTGAGTTGGTTTGTGCCAGAGGAGCAGCATCTACATTACAAGTCATTTAGAACCATGTCACAAGAGGCTTTAATCATAGAAAATCTAATTCGTTAAAGAAACCACTGTCCTGAAACTTTGGATAAAAGTATCTGCCAAATGAATGAAATACTAATACTATTTTTTCCAAAGTGAAACACTGCTTTAGGGTGGTTTTTTAAAACATGGTAGTGTATCACTAGATACAGGTGTAATAAAAGAAACTCAAGCATCATAGACATGGAATGCAGCATGGACATGGACATAAGCAATGGGTGCTTGAAGAAGTAAGAAATCGACTTTGTACAGCAATCTGTAAGCCCTAATAAACAGATCTGCAGGGTTTTCTTACAGGACGGACAGTCCAAACAGTATGTTCTGCAGTGTTAAGGACTATTTAAAACTATGCTAACACACTTCTATACAAATATGCTAATTATCCATTGGGTCAGTATGAACTGAACAGCATTCATTCATTTTTATATCATTTAACTGACTGCGAGATCAAGACTGCACTTCTTTGGTGGAGAATGGGGAAAAAAACAGTGCTCCACTCTTTCAGGCTGAAACAAAAAAATAAAACGAGGGACATCACAGCAAGCTGTTAGTGTAGCGTATCAGCGTAGTAAGGGTTTATTAAGATTCATTCATGCAAATTTAAACATATGCTATGATTTTATATTTGGAAAACACTGTATTTTATTAATGCCACTCAGGACTGCTATGATGGGTGGATGGGTGATTGGACGTGGACTGTCCCCAAGAAGCCAGAACTGTGTCAAATCCTCTTGAAACATGCTGGCATAAGCATCTACATTCTATTACATAAAGAGAGTGTATGGCATGAGAAGAGTGTAGCACACAGCAGTGGTGCTGACAATACAATAGAGCCTCTGGGTTTGGAGTGGGCGCATGGACTGGTTCTGGCATAGAGCTGGATGACAACTAGGGCTGTGCTCGAAGCTCGAAATAGAAATTAAAGAAGCACGAAGAGATATAACACGGAAAGAGGAAGATGTTTGCGAAGTAGTTGTTTGGCCCTCGATATTGATACTATTCCAGTTCACACTACGTCATTTTATTTCAGCAGATGCTCGTCATTCAGGGACGTGCCATGTATTCTACAAAACACTGAACATAAACTACATCCACCATTCTTTCAGCCTAGCCCTGAAACAGCAGTTCATCAATCTGTTCAGCAAAATGGTCTTCAAGCAAAGGGTGCTTTAGCTTTGGCTTGGGTGAGCTTCTTTTGAGGGGAAATTCACGTAACTGGGCAAACTATCAGTGTTGTGACTGTACTGCTACATATTGCGATTTCTTTCAAGATATTTAAGGCCCATATCATCACTTCACTGGAGTTAAAAAGGCTTAGTCTGTAAATGTTTCAAATGGTACATTTACCGCCCCCACCCCCAATCTATATAACGAAAACTAGCTACAGGAATGGCTCGTTTTCAAATCATGGTTTTTGTGATGTCACAAAACCAACATATAATTTAAATATATCTGCTGTGTCCGGCAGTTTAGGCCCATCCATGCATGCACCAATTCGCCAACACCTTTAATGGTTAAATATGAAAATAATTAAGATTTTGCTGGAATACATGAAGACAACAATTCATCAGAACACCCAGTAACTCACCTGGAGCTGAGACCAGACATACCAGTCATACCATCGAAAAAGGTTGTAAATAATGTAACGTAACCTATGTCCTGTCATTTACAGGCGTTTTTATGATGAGGGTATTACAGGCTTTCTTTTCTTTTCACCAACTGGACAGGGGTGTGAATTGTTACATTACTTTACGCTGTATAAGTTAAGATAGATGGGCCTCCGTGTCTTAAATAATGGGCGGTCTTCACAGTTCTCCGTCGGTGTTACAAATATTCAGTCAATGAAAGAAAACATTGGGTTAATGTGACCTCAGTCCTCTTCAAGATTACTAGACTTTGGTCTGTTGACACATTTAGCAATTTAACCTACTGACCCCCACCCCAAGACTTTGCTTCAAACCACCTTCGAGTTACTCCCTTAAAACCAAACACCACCAGACATACTGCTGTACAGGGTCGCTACATGTACTGACTTGCAGGTTTTTGTTTAGACGGGCCTATAAAATGTAAACTGCCTGGGGCGAGGTGCCACTCAAGACAAAGGTACAGCTACAACACAATGCAACACAATGTTGGCTACTGACAGCAGACTGTGTTCAAGTGATTTGGCTGATTTCAAGTGATTTTCTGAGCAGTCAGTAAATTCCTCATTGCAGGTTAAAACAGACTAAAAATAATGCGAACCTGACGACTTCCATGCTGGTCTCCCAATGGCCCACATAATTACCTTGTATCACCAACATAAAAACAATTGTCAATAGTGATAACAGTTTCTCTAATGCACTACAGTCAACATATACACCAGTGGAAACCAGCGTGGCACACAGAAACCACATAAACCATGAAGAAATTCACTTCAATTTAGTCTCAGTGAAAGCATGCAACATCAACCAGCCCTCTTCCATCTGGAAGTGAGAGTGGGTAAACACGGACAAGAAACCAGAAAATTCTTTTGTTTCTCTGTTTCCACAAAGAGATGCCTAATGTCTATGTTCCAAATAAAGCACTTGCTCCAGGCTACTGCAATATGATCTCTTTTTATGATACAGCTACAGCAACAGAAGGGAAAACCTTGGAAAAACACTAATACAACCACACCTCCAAGTTATATGGCATTCATTTTTAAACTGACACAGGCGAAAGCACAGCAACTAGAGTTTATTTCGTCAGAAAGTCAGAAATCATCTCTGCCACGGCAACATTTTCAGAAGTGTGATTGCTCTGAAACAGTTCTGTCTCAAAGGTCTATTTTTGTAACCTTACTCAGTTTTAATATCGTCAGTACCTAAAACTTGATTAGGGTCTGACAGATGGGATCCAGATGGGATATGTGATCAATTAGTGTGGGTCCTTCTGGGATATTCAACAAATCAAATAAAATGATACAAAACAGACAAATATTAACCATCTTGGAACATTACAGGAATGGTTCTTTGATTAATCAAACAGTTTTAAATGAATCAAACAAATCAACAATTTTCTACCTGGGGTCAAACAAAATATTCCTTCTTTAATTCTGCACCAAAGCTACCGAAGTACTGCAAGTGTAGGTTACTCAAAATGTTTTGGGCAACGCAAAAAATGTAACTACAGTAATAAACTACTGGACCAACCAACCTATTGTCTCTATTTATGTTGTTTGTTTTGGCATAGCTTGAAAATACCAGCTACTCTTTATATTGTGTTAAAATTCTGCAATGAACAGACAGTCAGAAACAGTCCAAAAGTACTCAGAGAAAAATACTTTTAACTTCCATTATAAGTTAGGAATGTTCTTTCATTTTGTAAAGTCACCATTTTAGAAATAAGGGGTTTTGTTCTGACAGTGATATGCAGAGAGTCTGACTAAGTTTGTGGTGGAAAATGGTGCAAATGTGTAGGAGGAAACACTCCTTTTATGAGCCAGGGCACAGTTTGTGGTTTGACAGATATATTTATAGCTCTATTGAGTAACATTTATTCATTAGAAAGGTGAGTTAAACACATCTAGAAACTGGTTTGATGGGACATCTCCTCCGGTTAAACTCATCCAGCTAAGCGAAGATCCGCCAGTGTAATTCCACTAGAGCACATCTGAGCTGGAAGGATGTCGGTGTTTCACCTCTCCATTGATGAAAGTGATATTCTAGACAAACAGGATATCTTTGAGACCTTGCAGTACAAACTGGTACACACTATCCTTCAGAGTTGTAACATGAAAAGTGAACCATTATGACAGACACACACAAGTACAGTTTGAAACAGTATGTGATATGAATTCTATTACTGGCTATTTAGCTAAAACTTGAGAATTTACATAACCAAAATAATACAATGGCAGTGAAATGAACAATTCCTCTGCACTAATGGACCTTCATAGAAAGTAGTGCAGTTAGTTGGACTTTAAAAGATCAAAAATCTCCATGTATTTTGATGTTCTGGGCAATACAGAAGAAATTCTTCAGCATGAAGAAACAACAAAGACCTTATATGGTGTTTTTTGTTCACTAATTTTGAGAAAAGCTAGCACAGGAATTCACAATAGCACAGGAATAGCAGATAAGAGACTGACTACAAACATCAGAAACACAAAAAAAGAATAGCAGGCAAAAGTAAAGAGAAGGAACTTCCAAAACTTCCAAGGTACTCCACCATTAATTAAACATAACTTGAGTCCCATTTAGTCGCTTCACAAAAAAACAGGGTGGATTGCAGGACGTCCCTGCGATGGAAACGTCAGCAATGTTAATAGCAGCCAGCAGCCTTAATGAAATCAAAAGAAAGGGGCAAGTCTTTGCACAGTTCACATCTGGTGAGTCATCTTTTTTAAAATTCCAGAATTCTTTCCTCTAAGAGAAAGCAGCTACACAAACATTTCAGCCCAAAACCTCTCAACTAATGCATTCAAGACTGGGCTAAACTGAAAACTGGGATACAAAATCATATTAAAACTGGCCCTTGATGTCTACACAGGGAGAAGACATCACCTACACATTGAAGAAGCATGTGAGGGGAAAAACCCCCCCACAAAAATAAAACCCTGAAATACACACCTGACCACAAGTATAAACTACCTTAACAAAACATGAGGGGGGAAAGCACGAATGAGAGTAATGTATGAGAGTTATGATGCAGTAAAAGGTCAGCTTGGCACAACACAGGTGCACCTTAGAGCTGGAATGAAGCTTCATTAAATCCTTCTACTACACTAAGAATTCTGAGTAAGTGGGGAGGAGGCCCTTTTGTGAATATGAAACAGAATCTGAAATATCTGACTGAACCTGATGGGACACGTCTGGTTCGGACATCATTTCTGTTTGCCTGGCTCCGTTTTCAGATTTCCCTTCTGTATTTTTCAAGCTCACATCCTACAGTTTTTAATCTGAACGATCATTTCCAGTGAGCTCAGCACGAAAACAATGTATTAGCAATGCTTATCACGATTAAAACAATTCAGATGTTATTTGAAGACACTTATCAATGAATAACAATGTCAAATTTACACTTCCACTGGGACAGCTGCTGTTAGTTTCTTGACCTTCTTCACTGATAGTAATGAAAGCTGTCACTAGGTAACAACAATTAACAGACATTTTCATTAGCACTGCTGTTTGGTTTTAAAGGTTTCCAAGTTAATGGTGGTCAAGTACGGGGCAGAATTTAGGGGGGCTACAGTCAAGTCTGCATAAACTTGCTGCTGTGGGTCATTTGGGCAGTCTCAGCCTTAAACACTCTACCCAAATATAGACGAAGAAGCTGAAATCTATAGTAAGCCAAGCCAACCACAACCGTTGGGATTTTGCCAGTTTCGTTTTGACTGACAAGTTTAGGTCCAATGGGAAACCAACGTTTGAAAGCAGTTTCTCATTCTGCATGTCGAAACTGAGTCTTTCAAAGCAAGACAGTTGGGTTGAAAAAATGTTTGAGGTTCACAGCATCACATTAATCACATCACATTTTTTTTATTAAAAAAAAAAAAAGGTTAAGCTGGATTTGAGATGATTTGTAGCGTGTCCTTACACCCCTATATGTCATACTAAAGCAGTGGACCGTGGCTGGTTATTCAGCATGTCAGTCAGACAGCCTTTTTATGTCAAAATAGGTGGTTCTCAGACATACTGAGGGACAAAACACAGACTTTCTAACGAGAGGCAGAAGTCAACATCTTTTAAGGCTATTTTCAGGTTCAGCCTAATTTCAGGCCTGATTAAACCTCAAGCAAGAGGTGACATTAAAAGGCGGTTTAGCGTTCATGCCTGGCACAAAAGCTTGAAGGTTAAGAGGTAGTACCCTCACACAATTATCTTGTATTGTAATCATCTTTTTAATACCTGGTCTTTTGAACGAACAAGCTGAATGGGCCAGTCACTTCCCAAATAAAAATCACACCACTGAAAGGTACCTCTACAATGCATGACTAACCACAAATGTACAGCTGGTGAAGGGCAATAATTTTCACCTAATCTGATATGGCAGAGATTTGCTCATGCAAACTCTGGACTGACGCCAAGTCTGAAATCCTGTGCTTCACTACACCGAGCGCCTGGTCATGCAAAATGATGTTTTAGACATAGTTCATCTGAGGCAGTTCATAATTAAGTGCTTCAAGATGCCCAGGATAAGGTCCTTTTCTTCACTGCTAAAGAACATGTCATCTTGGGTAAACTGAAGGACGTGCCTCAGCAGTAGAGCTCCAGCTCTATGAATAGAATAATAGGCAGACCCTTCAAACATCAAAATATATGAACTGTACTCAATGACGATGCTGTAGGCACTAATCTCTAAAAACAGATTAAACACTTTCTCTCCCTTGACCAGCCTTACAGAGCAGCTTCTACCACATCCAGTTTTTCATCCTTGGTGCTAATGGTGGGAAAAACAGCTTTGAGGAATGAATGTGGTGATATTATGTGGCACAAAGCCCAGATGAGAACTCGAAGATGACTAGTATGCAAGGCTAGTTCTGTATATTGTATTTTAAATGAACCACTGTGACCCAGTGACCACGATCTTACAATCCTATTCTATTAATAATGGCATGGAAAAGACAAAAGAAACTGATTTAAAATCCTACAAGATATGAAACAGATTCAAGCCCTGTATAATATTCAGACCATTTATTATCAGTATGATGGAGGACATCATTTCCTCCTAAAAAGGTACAGATATTGCACTCCTTACTAGCAAACCCTTATAACACTTTGTTTTCGTAGAGGAAGCGTAAAAACCAAAAAAAAACAAAAAAACAAAACTACTCACTCAAACGCGAAGAAGAGTCCGCTTGTGACGACAATGAGAACAAGAGTAAGGTAGAAGACACCAGTCTGTTTTGCCATCATAATCCTGCCATTGCAATAGAATTTATTCCGCCCAGGGAAAACTTGCCACTTCCTCTTCATAGTCCTCCTCTTATGCGGGGACTCCATTGGTGTCGAGCTGCGAGTGCTGATCTGGCTGTATTCACACTCTCGCATATGCTCAGCTACCCCGAAATGCATCCGTTGAGTGAAATCCCGCACAACAATCCTGGAGATCCAAAGGTGAGGATGTTAACATGTTGAAAATGTGCCAAGGTCAACAGAGTATGATAGGAAACATGTACTTTACTGAATAACTCACTAACTAGCTGCCTAAAAGTGACCTTGAGAGAGTTACACATCGCTAAGCAGGCTTCCAATCTACTGAACTACAGGAGTCACAAAACTGATGGTTAGTCTGGGAAGGAGGAATAAAAGCCAGGCAGCAGGTGCACAAATACCTGTGGACCTGCCAGACAAGGAGCAGAACCAGCTGTGGTCGGAGAGGCGCGCAGACACTTAGGATAATTAGGATGTATGACATGTTGCAGGCATCAAACAATAAAACTCATAAAGTGAAAAAATACTAATAACCTAATAAGAATGTGACATATTATGTATATATACACTATATGGACAAAATGATTGGGACACCTAACCATTACACCAACAAGGACTTTATTGACATTGAATTCAAATACATAAACTTTAATATGGAGTTGGTCCCCCTTTGCTGCTATAACAGCTTCCACAAGATTTTGGAGTTTCTGTGGTTTTCAGCTGTTTTTTCTCTGTATGTTACTAAGTAGTTTTGTGTGTGCACGTGTAAAATATAGAAAGCTAGCAGGGTTGTTACTTATACTGTACTGATAAGTTCCCTTTTTTAACCAACAAAGTTGAAAACGCATGATCTGGTGTGAAGAAACTGAGGCTAAATGGATGTGTGGTCAGATAAAAGACCAAAAAGATGAGGTAGGAGCTTTCACAGTGTGGAAACACATCAACATATTACCGTGTAGCTTTAAGTGCAGGTGTAAAAGTTACAAAGCTGGCAACATCAAACGGACATCTTAGTTTGATGCTGCTGGCTTTGTAACTTTCACACACCCACAAAAAAACTACAAATAAACATACATATATGTTTCCAGCTCATGCTCTTCTAAACTTGACTTTTTTGTCATTTTTTTGACCACACATCCATTTAACTTTTGTTAATAAAAACTGAACTGATCAGTACAAGAGGAGGAATAAACAACAGCTTCAAGCTGGCAGGGTTGCTTATACCTCCTCTAAGTTCTTTTTTACCCAACAAATATGCAAATGAATAGTTTGGTTTGAAGAAACTGAAGTTAAGTTGGATGTATGGTCAGTAAAAAAAGTGTTGTATAGAAGAGCAGGAGCTTTCAGTTTGGAAATACATCAGTATGTTACTGTGTAGTTTTATGTGGATGCGTAAAAGTTAGAAAGCATCGGTCTGGCAGGGTTGTTGTTTATACCTCCTCTTGCACTCAGTTCAATTTTTATTAACTGGAAACACATCTGTATGTTACTATATAGTGTGTATAGGGTTTAGAGGGTAAAAGTTCTGAGGTCAGAAGAGCTGCCCAAAAAGGTGAGGTAGGAATTTTCACAGCTGTAGTTTTATGTGGGTGTGCAAAAGATACAAAGCCAGCAGGGCTGTCGTTTATACCTAATTTTCCACTGATCAGTAGCCTTTTTAACAGATAAAGTTGCAAATGAGTAGTCTGGAGTAAAGAAGCTGAAGTTAAATGTATGTGTGGTCAGAAAAAAGACCAAAAAAGTGCAGCATAGAAGAGCAGGAGCTTTCACAGAGTTGGAACAAATCTGTATGTCACTGTGTAGTTTCATGTGGATGTGTAAAAGTTACAAACTAGCCGAGTTTGTTGTTTATCCCTCCTCTTGCACTGATCGGTTCAGTTTCCATTAACAAAGATGCAAATGAGTAGTGAAGCATATGAGGTTGTTGTTCCTCTTGTACCATATCCCTTTTAACAAAGTTGGTCTGGTGTGAAGAAGGTGAAGTAAAATGGATGTGTGGTCAGAAAAATCACCATAAGGTGCAATATAGAAGATCAGGAGCTTTCAGAGTGTGGAAACACATCTCTATTGTTATATATTTAATTTGATGCTACTGGCTTTGTAAGTTTTACACACAAAAATACAACTACACAGTAACATACATATGTGTTTCCAGCTAACGGTCTTCTATCCTGGACCTTTTTGGTCTTTTTCCGGACCACACATCCATTTAACTTCAGTTTCTTCACACCAGATCACTCATTTACAATTTTGACTTTCTAACTTTTACACCTACATAAAACTACACAGTATTACGCAGCTCGTGCACTTTTTTGGTCTTTACCACACATGTTGCTTTAAACAAAGTTGGTCAGGTGTGGAGAAGTTAAAGGTGAATGGATCTGTGGTCAGAGCAAAAAGGTTCAGTATGAGCTTCCACAGTGGAGAACCCAGATCTAGAACTAATCCACCCTGCTGATCCATCCCTCCATCAGTCCCGTTACGTGTAATACTGCTCTCAAATACCACTGATATCCAACTTCTCTTTTTACTCCTCTTTCTCGTGCTTATCTGATGTTCATATTAACTCACCAGAAGAACACACCCAGGAGCTTCTCGGGTCTCTGCAGTTTCGAGGCGCCACGCTCGGTTATCCCGGTTTAATACGAACTGCGGCCAAAACTAGACGAAACATGTTTTTCTCTCTCTCGCTTGCTTGTTCTTTTCTGAGATGCTGTGGCAAAAGTTCTCCAGGCTGTGGAGGAGTAGAAGGAGCTCCTGGGTAAGAAAAATGCTCTAAAAGATCTCTCAGACGAACGGAGTCCTGCTGCTCCGGCTCTGATCCCGGTTCTCGATGGATTAGGGTCCTTCCAGAGACCAGCAGTGATGTGCGGAACTGTGTGAGGTTGGGTGTGTGTGTGTGTTCTCCCCCATGCACCTTCACACCAACTACCACACACAACCTGAAGCAAGGTTCCGGGACTGAGATATTACCCTGGATACCCTGCGCGGAGAGGATGGTGGGAAATGTAGGCAGACGAGGAGGAGGCCCTCATATTTCCAACAACAGGTAAACTGGACAAAAGTATCGGGACACCTGTTTTTTTAGGGTTAGGCCTGGTTAGACACCTTACTTCCAGTGAAGGGCAATGAAGATGCACAACATGGACAAAAGTATTGGGACACACCTGTTTCCCAGAGTTTGGGCTAGGCCCCTTTTTACAGCAAAGGGCAGGCTTAATGCTTCAAGATACCAAAATGTTATGGACATCACCATGCCTCCAAAGTAATAAACTAAATACTGTAAAGATTGCTCTGTTAAGCACAATGCCTTTTTGCACCACTCAGCCGCATCATTACCAATTTGTCTAGCTAGGAGTAATGCTTTGCTGTCATTCCATGTCATGAAAATGTGTTCAATTAAGCAATATGTGCTGTTATACATACACATATGCACACATACACACACACACACACACACATTATATACACTATATGCACAAAAGTATTGAGACACATATTTTTTGAGGGTATGGTCTAGGCTCCTTACTTCCAGTGAGGGACAATCTTACTTCCTCGGCAATCCAGGACATAATGGACAACACCATGCTTCCAACTTTGAGGAAGGCCCTTTTCTATTCCAGCATGACTGTGTCCCA
Organism: Hydrocynus forskahlii; assembly: GCA_037974365.1. Lineage (NCBI taxonomy): Eukaryota > Metazoa > Chordata > Actinopteri > Characiformes > Alestidae > Hydrocynus > Hydrocynus forskahlii. The sequence continues at coordinate 48,307,154 of JBBPCX010000001.1, forward strand.
GTGCACAAAACAAGCTCCATAAAGACATGGTGGGATGAGTTCAGTGTAGAGGCCTGACCTCAACCCCATCCAACACCTTTGGGATGAACTGGAACAGACTGTGAGCCAGACCTTCTCGTCCAGCATCGGTGCCTGACCTAATACTCTACAGAATTAATTAACACAAATTCCTACAAGATCGCTCCAAAATCTTGTGGAGAGTCTTCCAAAAAGAGTGGAAGCTGTTATAGCTGTGAAGGGGGGAACAACTCCATATTAAAGTCTATGTATTTGAATGGAATGCAATTAAGGTCCCTTTTGGTGTAATGGTCAAGCCTCCCAATACTTTTGGCTTCTTTTCCTATCTTAGTTTTTATCACCTGTGACGCTAATAGTGATTACAGAGTAACTAATAATCATGATAATTGTAGAAAAAGGTCAGTAATAAAGTGATTCAAAGATAAATGATGTGAGAGACAAATTAGCATATAGCTCCAACAGAAGTATATATGGGACATAATAATCTTTCTCTTTCTCTTGCTCTCTCTCTCTATCTCAAAAAGCTGAATTCTTGTCTCCATGTTGACCACATCATGTACGCATTGCTATGACACTGGCTGGTCAATTTGTCATTATCTTTTGTGTACTAACATTGTTTCATTATTTGTTGTGACATTGGACTTGGAGATTATAGAAAACACACTGTGATTTTACACATTAGAGTAATTAAAAAACAATTTAACACAATAAAAACATTTTCTTTCTCTAGTCCTGCCAGATAATGGCAAATTAATGTAATGCCCTGTGTGTAAAACTCATTTCCTTCAGCTTATGTAACTGGAAAAAAGAACATGAAAATGCTTCTCATATGTTTTGCACAGAACCAAACCAGCAAGGAGAGAGAAAAAAGGGGCCATAATATATATAATAAGATTTACTGGCATTAACAAGCAAACAACAAGACTTAAACAAGCCAAAATAAAGATGTTTCTGTGAATCAAAATATTTTCTCTGGCTATCTTTGCTTGTGTTAGCGTGCATACTTAACTAATGTTAACTGACTGCCAAGTGACAAACACAGGTTATTTTCCTGTCTTTATAAAAAGGGAGAGCAAAGTATATGTTGTACTATTCCTGAAAGTGTAAAATGATTTAGAATTAAAGTTTTCCTACAATGTATTTTGTCTATATCAGATGTCAGGATTCTACAGACATTAGCAGAGATCTCATTCAAAAATGAGAAACCGATAAGAGAATTTACTTGCAATCTGTTTTTTATTGTTATTGTTGTTCAGTGTTAATGTTGTTTGATGGTTGCCTGTTGAATGTATCTGGAAACGGGGCAGCAGTGGTTAGGGAGTTGCCTCTGTGATCAGAACATTGTGGGTTTGAATCACAGGATTGCTAGTGGCACCACTGAGGTACAATGGAGTAAAGTACCGTCCCCACACATTGCTTCCTAGGTGCCCCTTGTTGATGGCAGCCCAACGCTTGACCTGGTAGATGGGTTAAATGTACAGAAAGGATATCACACTGTGTGCTGTGTTCATGGTTTTGCCCAAAGACCACCACACACACCTCAATAACTTGAGTTTCACATAAAGCTCTTGTAAGATTGGAAAAACATCTTGGTTTACTGGCTGAATGACTTCCTTAACAATTTCAACAATTTCAACTGCCCCCCCCCCCCTCTACTTCACCTACGCCGTTCAGCTACCCACCAGCACACCCCCACCCCTTCTGAATGAGCTTGCCCCGGTTGCTCAGTTTGGTGGGAGCATGAGTCACTTGTTCTTGCGCCTCTGCACTAGACATGAATTCACACTTTATTTTAAACTGAATGCGGAGCGCAAGATAACAGACACAAAAATGTTCCAACATCTCTGACCATATATGTCTATCTAGAATGGTTTGTTAATAATGTGGGGTTGAATCTTCTATTTCTCTTTTATATCTCTTGATAGATAGAAACAATAGTATGAGAGGTCAAGAGGTCACTGACGCAAAGCCCACTCACTGTAAGGGGCTGTATAAGTAAGCAGAGGAAATCAGTAGGTTGATGGAATAGATGAGAAAAACAGAATTTGGAACATCGTCACCAAGTGGTTTATCTGCATGGCAGGAGTTTCTGTATTGAAAATCAGGATCTACAATTAAAAATAAGTTCCTGAATGGTTTTAGGCCTGGGTGGAAGGTTCTAGGAAAAGGTCTCTTGTCTGGAAGAGCGGGTGTTGGGAGGTGGTGGAGATAAAATATATATCATTGTTACCACCCATTGGTGTTCATTGGTGTAATCAAAAGTCAGAAGATGTTTTAGAGGCAGGCAAAAGCAGGGAGACGTTAAGGTGGTCCTGGGACCAATTTCAGCCGCACTTACTATCGACAAACGGGGATTAGATCAAAAAAGTAATTCCACCACTTACCAGTCAATTCAAGGCCTCTAATTAAACATCTTGAAGATAACCCAGATTAGTCTGCCTACACAAACCACAATGTCACATCATACGTGAAAATATGTCCATGGATGGCTCGTCCAAGTGTAACAAATCAGTTTCCAAAAGACTGAATGCTGGAATACTGAATTTGCTGAATTCTTTGCAGATTTTGCTCAACATCATTTATTTTGAACTACATGATCTTGGAAAACAAATATGTTCATTTGGATCCCGGGAGAATAAAAAAAATGGATTTTGCATTAGCTGTCCATTTTCATGTATTTCCATGTAATCTTAACAAGTAATATGCTGACCATGGCACTTCAACACATGATTACCAAAGCTTGATCGGTGGTCAGCTACTATACAGACCGTACAGAAACTTTATACAGACAGAACATACTCACTACCCTTGCTCAAAAACCTGACCCCATTAACAAAATATTCATACCAATAATTATCATAGATGTAACAACAAGAACAGTAATTTCATCTTTACAAACTACAATCACTTTGTAGTTACCACATTTGTGAAAAAACAAAAAACAAAAACTGAAATGAAAAGAAAAACACAAACAACAACAACAAAAAAAAACAATGCACAACATTCTCTTTACACAGCAGTACCGTGGGGTAAAAAAAAAATGGAAACAAGGTAAAATAAGTGCTAAATACACACACCCATTGTTATTGGTAGCAATGGATATGACATCAAGGAGGCAAATAAAAACAAAAAATCAGTCCAAGATGATCTTTTTTTAAATAACTGATACAATACTGCCGCCCCCTGGCAAAACACATTACTTGCATGATAAATATGGGAAAACACATCTCTCTTGCCTTGAAGGGGCAATTTGCACCATAATATTGCACAATTCATTTTTCAGATGGATATAACAAAATGAGCAAAAGCAAGCCTCTTTTATCTGATCAAATGCTAAAGAGAAGCTCTATCTACAATATTTTCCAATCTTAAATAATTCTGCTTTCAAAAACAAATCCACAGATACTGATAATGTACATTTAGAAAATTCCAAAACGTTATAAAGAGCGGGGGAAAAAATGATCATCATAAATCTTCTGAACCAAAAGTCAGACGTTACCTTTGGTTACTAAAATAAAAATAAAATAAACAGGAGACAAACATTCAAATGGCAATATTAAATATCTGTATTAAAATCATTTTCTAAAATCCCCAAATGAAAGTGTTAATTCGGCACAGAAGCTATACATATAGTTTTATTTAATATAGTCATATATAAACCAACATTTTTTTGTTGTTGTTTGAATATAAATATAAAAGTGCCTCATCCGTGTGATTTGTGTAGTACGGTTCTAAAGTCCCGCCACTTTCTGTCATGATTTGCCGAGGTGAAAGAGTACTTCACAGATAACGGCCACCACGCTTGAACTGAGCACAGTGGAAATAACTATGTCCAGCAGCCTGCTCTCATAAAGCACAAACTCGGGCTTGTTCTCCTCCACCTTGGCCAGTTCTAGAAGTGCTTTGCCAGCTCGACACAGCATGTTTACACTGGGCTGGTCCATGGGAGGATGCCCTATGTGGAGGAGGCTATGTGGGTTTTGGTGATACTGAGTCATGGCAACGCCATCCTCTAGGAATCCTATGAGATTGCCAACACTGCTTCTTTGCACAGCGATGCCACGTGCTGCCGAGCAGTCCCCTCTGGCCAGGCTGGACAGAATGGCTACTGCCATCTCTCTGCATACTGGCTGCTTTCGCTCTCCCACCTGGCGCACCAGCGTGGCAAAGAGTTTCTCCTGCCGGCTGAAGGGCGGCGTGGCCAGGATCAAGTCGACATTGCCGTCCTGAACGCTGAGCTTGCACAAACATTCCAGGACCAGCCTTCGTGGACTAAGTTGCGAATGTGGTCCCGCTGAAGAAAAGGGGTCCTGGGCCTCTGCTGAAGGACACACCATCCAGTGGAGGAGACCATCCAGGATAGGAAGGCAGATGCTCTCTGGGTAGACTGACAGGTCCAGCTGCCCGGCAATATTTGCTAAAGTAACCATAGTGTTCTCTCTTAAAGCTGCCAAACAGTTCCACCACCATTCGTCCCTGCTGCAGGCCAGACCCTGTTCCTCCTTGGGGAGCTCGTCTTTCTCGTAGTTTGGGACACACCTTTTCCTCTCTGGATGCTCGTGGTGCAACAACAGCAACCGCCCAAGGATCAGCACCAGGCCTGGATGTCTTGACATCTCGGTATCATTCCCAGGAATGAAGGACAGGCTACGGATGATGTTGGAGACACATATGCAGCGTTTGGCCAGAGAGTCCTGCCAGCTGGCTGCTGTGGACAATGGAGCCTCGTCCGGACAGCGTGGCTCATCCTCCAGAAGAGTGATCCCCTTTTGGTTCTCGTGAAGACGAAATGGGTACGAGGCACTGCTCAAGGAGGTAGATGCGCTTTCCTCCTCGGAGAGTGCCCTGGCTCTGGGGCACAGCACGTCATCTATAGTTGCAACTTGGCTGTTTTCTACCTTCTCTGATTTTGAAGCATAGCCATGTTGCTTTGCTTGAGCACTCTTATTGTTATAATCCTCACGAATATCAAAGTTTGTCTGGATGTGGCTCGTGGAGTCGCCCCCACCTGCTTTCCAGTGAAGTAGGCCGCTAGTGAATTCCTGCACATGGCCAAGCTCATCAGAAATGTCCTCCATGAAGTCATCTTTAGGCACAATCTTCACAGGAAGCTTGTCATACTTGCTGGCCTGTTTGGGTCTTGGTTCTGGCATGGGGCATGATGACTGGCTCTCAAGAAGCCCTGTATTATCCTCCTGTTCCTTTACGCACCCCTGTTCATCCTTCTCATCCTTCTCCTTTATCTCCAAGTCTTTCTTCTGATCACCCTCCCCATTTGGGTCTGCCTCAGAAGAGGTAGATGGAACCTCTGTGGGGTTTTTCTCTTCTGCTGCTTGGCTGGACTCGGGCTCACAGGGGCTCTCTGGAGTGACCGTGTCTTCCTCTTTCTGATCATCAACTGGACCAAGCAGAGTCTTTTGGCCAAGGGTGCCCACCTCATATTCCTCCAAGATTCCAAAGATCTCAATCAAACATCTTCTTAAATGCTCAACAATGAGCTCAAGGAATCCAGGTAACTAAGATGAAAAAAAAAGACCAAGAGGCAAAAAATATTTCAGAAGCTGTGGACAATCTAATGATATTAAGTGGATAAAGTGGCATTTTATCGAAATACCTGAGACAAGTTGAAGGATGCTATAGTGCTGTCATCATACAGGAGGATGTTGATTGTGTCCAGAGCCCATGTGCTCTCTGCCAGCAGACCAGACTTAAGTGACATCATCACTCGCCATGCCTCAGGGGTTCCTTTAGATAAAATCAGTCAAGTTAAGCCTGATCATCAGCTTTTTCTACGTTTTATGCATTTTACACAATTAAGCAGAAACAATGAGTGTTAATGCTAACATTTTTCAGCCATGCTTACCAGTGTCTTTAGAGGTCAGTTTGCGTCGAGGTTTCACGTTAGGCTGGGTCCCTTCCACAGACCCCATTGGATAGTTGAGGTCTCTCCTCAGGTTGGGCGGCAGCTGGCCTGGTAGTCCACTTCCTGACCCACTTGGCATGGGCATTCCTGGCTTGTGCATCTTCAAAGACTGCATAAAGGCGGCCTTATTAGGCGACATGTGTGCTTCCATGGACCGCTGGAAAGATCCCGGGCTTGAGTCACGAGAGATATGGTTAGACGTCTGGTAGGAGGACGGAGGCTGCCGTGAACCCATTGAAGGCATGGAGTTAGGAATATAGGGTGATTGGCGCTGATGCCCAGGCCACTGGTTGTCCACTCTGATTCCATCCATGTCTTCCACACGTCCCATACCAGGATATGGAGAACCTTGATTGGATGTCCCATGTCTGTTAGGATAAGGATAGGGCATTTCTGTTCTGGAGGGCCACATATTGTGCGCTGGCCCATCACCTGTGGATGATGAATGGCCTCCACTCATCATGCCATGCTGCATAGGATGCTGCTGAGGTCCCTGGCTGGCGTTCTGCAGCCGGTCCCGGCCGTACGGATAAGGAAATTGTGCCTGTGTGGGTCGGCGCTCAGAGTAACTACCCCCATACTGGCCATACATGTCTGGCTGTGGACCTCCATACTGCATTCCATAGACTTCTCCTTCATGCCTTTTTCCAGGGGGGCTATACATCCCATCGAGTGGACGCTTATAGCCCTGTTTGAATAGAAAAGCATTTGTACAAAGTGAATGATTTAACATAGTGCCAAAACACAAAACATTTATTATATTACTAAGCTTTTCCATGTTCAACATGTGTTTGTTTGTAGCAATCCCTGCAAACTGCACATGATCAGGAAATCATTTCACCTGTTGTTGAGGATACATCCCTGCAGTATGGACACCATATGGCATAGGATACTGCTGTCCATAGCCATCATGTCTGTGCAGCAAAACAGAATAAAAAGATAACATGATAATATTGCAGTATTTAAGTAAGCACAAAAGCAATCCTTACTATCTGTACAGGTTTAGTTTACAGTGGTACTGGAATGCCTCTGTCCAATGTTTCTTTATCAAATTAATATTCCTGATCAAACTCATAACAATATGTGTTGCCACCGTCAGAAGCACAGTTGCTTGGGTGGCATACATTCAAAACCTGGAATATTTGTTTAATATGTCAACAATAGAAACGAATATGCATAAATCTTTACACATTCATTAGAATCAAAGAAACTATTTATTGGAAATAATTTATCAGGATCACTTCAACCCTGGTTAGCTTCCTGCTGGCCTGAATACAATGTCATTCAGCATGATACATCAACTGCACAGTTTAGCACTAGATGCAGAAAGCGTCATTGTCCTCCATGCCCTGTGCAAGCATAGTTACTGCTTCTGATCTAAAATGACCTTTATTTAGCTCTACTCTTGTGGAAATAAACAAAAAAGTATGTGTTGATGCAGCTTCCTTGGGACTCACTCGTCCCCACACCGCAACCCAACGTTTGAGTAGAGAAAAGGGGTACACAAGGACCATGATTGGACTAACTGTTTTAGTAGGGCAATCCCATGCCTTTTATATAATAAGACTGAAACAAGAAGTTTACCTTTGCTGATTTGGGTATCTATTAGGAGAATACATGCTGCCATCATTATTAGCATGGCCCATGTTGCCTTGACTCCCAGGAGGACCCATGTTCCCTTCTATCCCCATTATATGGTCAGATCTAGAATAGAAGAAATTGAATATACTGTACAGTTAATGAAAAATGATAATGAATTTGTAAATTGTACCTCAATTAAATGAAGAACAGATAACAACCAACAAAATAGTTTAGCATGAACCTGAAATCAAGACTCTCGTGGTAGGTCTCTTAAATCTGCATGAGCTTGTAAGCTAGTGGTGAAAAGAGCTGAAACTAAACTGAAATGGTGTTTACTAAGGTGTTCGCTGCTGGAACCAACTGCCCATAAATAACAGACCTGCACTGTAGCTTTAAAAAGCTGCTAAAAACACTGTTCTCCTCCGCCTTCTTTGAAATATCTGCACTCCCATCACAGTTTTAATCTTCTTTTATTGATTTGCTATGCACTCTTTTATTTCTTTCATTCTTTAATTCCTATTTCTTTACACCTCTTGATTCGCTAATATTTTTATTCTATTCCTGCAACGCACATTGAACTGAATGACCTTTGTGTGTGTGATAATGTGCTATATATATTCAATGTTTTTTCTTTGTTTTTATTATTTTCTACAGTGTAGATTAACATTGAAAACAAAATGACGAAGGAAAACATGGAATTATGCAGTAAACAAAAAAAGAGTTAGACAAAGCAGAATATATTTTGTAATAAAGTAATGATGGACTGTTGTTTCTTTACTTAGTTAAGTGGTTCTTGCCATAATGTGGAGTAAAACCGTAGTGGAATAGGATTACTAACTGTCTACCAACCCGACCATCACAACTGATGATCTCAAACACATTAAGAAGGCAAGAAATTCCACTAATGAACTCTTGACAAAGAACACCTGTTAATTAAATACCATTCCAGGTCAATACTTCATGAATCTGATTGAAAAAATGCCAAGAGTGTGCAAAGCTGTCATCAGAGCAACAGATGATGTTTTCAATATTAATCTACAATGTAACCAATAATAAAACAAATATATATATATATATTTTTTTTTAAAAATTTTATATATATATGTATTTGTGTGTGTGTATGTGTATTTCACCTCCGATCATATCCAGGTCCATAAGGATATTGAGCACGCTGGCCCATGCCCAGGCCAGCCATGGCTCCACTGGAGGGACTTCTGCCATAAATGTCCTGCATGCCAGCAGGGGGCATTTGACCTGGCATGCATGACTCTCCACCTCCAGCTGAGGATGAAAAATAATTTGCAAATTAATGCTGCCCAGAAGGTGGCAGCAGCCTCCAGAATATAATCCCTCAGACTGTTTAGAAGATGTGAAGATGGAGGAGGGAAGGTAGAAGATAATGTCACAAGAAAAAACCAAAGAAATCAGAGGTAAAAACAAAGTAAAATGAAACGGACACTTGAAAAACATGATGGAGAAGATATTAATAAAAATGGAATAGGTAAGCTAAGACAGAGAAGTCTTAATAGGTTAGTAGAGGAGGATAAACAGGAGATGAGAATGTTACTTTGTGAACAGAAGTGGAGGGAATGTTGCCGATATAAGAACTATGTCGACCAAAGTAAAGCACCAACCTTTCCTCATTCCAGCAAAATGATCCTTATTTTCAAACTGCATCCTCATCATGGGGTCCATGTTCATGCTTGATTGATAAGGGCCTCCAGAGCTCAGTAAATTCCTTTTCTGGAAGGCTGGGTCACTGCCATCTGAAAAGGGGTCCTGGATACTTATAGAGTTATTCCTGTTAAACAGAGGACAAACACAACATATACAATTTAATTCAAATAAAATATAGATCATATTTTTGTAGAAGCCCATTTCTAGGGAGACAGGTATGGATGATATTCCTATACAGAAATTGGAATCGCAAGTATTGTACTAATATAAACATATGCAATGCATTTTGGCACACATGATGAATTGAACTGATCTGCATGCACTTCCATCTGCACTCCTTATATAATATGAATGCTACAGTTTATTCATCAGTAATATTTATTTGTTAAGCAACTGTGACATCTCAGAGAAAATAAATTAATGTTAATAGATGCTCACCCAAGTGCAAACAAATGGATTAAACAAGTGGAACTGAGCCAGATGATATTGAAAACACAAATAACAACCCGAATTCAGAAACACGCAACAGCTAGCGTGGCATGTGGGATCTCATTGTAATCCTTTTTATTAATATTTTCTTGAGTAAATACGGGAGAAGGGTGTGAAGGGAGGGAAGTGTAACAAAGGGGGAAAGGACTATATACTAAACGAAACACGTTACAGGTGTCAAAAAAGAGTGAAATCCTGGAAGGAATAGGCCCTCATAATTACATACTGAAATATCGACCTATTTTTGGGTCATATTTACACTGCTGTTCAAAAGTTAGCTGTGTTTTAAATCCTGCTTGGTTGGAGACTGTTTCAGAGATGGTTCTGCTACTTTTTCCACCCTAATGAGCATCAAAAACTCTTTTTCTGAGGGCCTCACGAATCTTGTTTGTTTGTGAGATGATGCACTTCCACAGATGTGTTGTGAAGATCGGACTTGGCTTAGATTTGATAGGACTGATCAAATTTCAAAAGACGATCTCAGTGTAAATAATGGATTTCAAATAATTTCCATGATTAACTCTTTGTTCACAGAATTCACAGAATATTGACAGCCAACCTTTTGACGAGAAGTCTGTCATCTTAAAACTGTATAAAATAAACATTGCGTATAAAACGACAAAATAATGAATATGACAAATGATTCCATGGTAGTGAGGTTGTTCCTTACGTCATGCTGGTCATTATTTTACCTTTGTCAGACACTCTTATGCAGAACAGCTTTCAGTTTAACATTTCAGATGTAGGTGAATGTATCATTAGGACTCTTATTAGTATAGCTGTTACTTGCTATGCTATACCAGTACCTTTAAATTCTTTTACAAATGCAAAAAGCTTCAATTGGAAGGGCAAACAGAGTAATATAAGCCATGCTTCACCTGTTACTCGGCATGTTGTTGACTTGTCCATGTGGAGTGGTGGCCGGGGTAGGGGGTTTAAGCTCATTGGGCATTTCAGGCATGGAGCTGCTGCCTGTGGACTGGGGCGTCTGAGGACCTTGCAGAGAGCCGGAGTTGGCTGAGTTCGGAGAGAGAGAGTTAAAAGACAGAGAAAGGTAGAGAGAGAGAGAAAAAAAACACAGGGGAGAAAAACACAGTTATCCTTTTCAGACTGGCTGCAATAAAGAGGGAGACAAGGAAACAGACAAGTGAGCACACAGGACCATTTTCTATAACAGAACAAATCATTGTCAAGGTCAACTCAATGGGATAAACAAAACAGTTTAAAAGGTGGTGAGAAAGGAACGACTTTTCAAAAAGACATGTCAAGTTTTTTGACAGGCTGATGTGTAAATAAAAAACAAACCAAAAAACGATCTGAAAACTCACATGCATGATGTCCACATTTTATACGGAGATTCTGACTACAATATAACAAATGAAGGGCCGGCAAGACTCAACACTACTACTGCTAAGATGATGATGTTGATGTTGATTATTATTATTATTAAAGAGGAAGGAGGGTCTACACTACACTCATAACAGGCAACAATTATCCGCACAATTTGAAAATAAATGGGTGTGGCAACCGCCACACAGCAACTGGACAAGTTGATATCAGATTTGTCCCTGCATGGTTCTTTACACACTGCTCCTCTGCACTCACACAAACTATAAAGTATTATATCATAGCTTTTGGAACAAAACCTTGTATCTCCAAAATGGTAACTTTAAGAAGATAAGCAATTAATTTGATAGATTTCGTTCTATTTTATTCATTTCAGACTGCTTCTGTGTGTTTGTTCATCATAAAATATATGTAAATGGCAAAGGTTATGTCAAGAATAAACACAATACAACAAAAATGCAGATGCGAGGCTTTGTTTTCCGATAGTGTTGACCTGCAGGAATTCACGCGTATCATTTTGTTAATTATATGTCTAACAACGATATCTGGATTTGTTGTTATTTGTAAATGAATTAATCACAATGATGAACAGTTTATTACATGCATGGCTATTAATGGGTACTGATTAAAGGACACTGAAAATATAAGAGAAATGTTCCATACCATTTCAATTAAATTTGACGAAACTGTCGTTATATTAGTACGGCACAACAGCACAACACTTTGAATATGTACCTCAATCCTCTCCACACTTAGTGGATGCTGAACAGACAGACTACACTACAGGCCAGAAGTTTGGGCCCGGCCTTGGATTAAAAAAAAAAAAAAAAAAAGATTTTTCTAAATTTTATTACAAAAAGAAATTGTAATATTTAAAACAAAAGTAACTGACTGGTTTATAATGTAGTAACACATTATTTAGCCACACAGCCTCCAACTACTGGTTTGTCTTTAGTCTGTCTTTAGTGGATTGATATCCACTTTGTGTTGATCATGAAAAAAGAGAAGTATCACACAATGCCTTCTGGTTTACGCGTCACTGGACAAAACGTCATACTTCAACTGGAGAATGGTCCGAAGTATTCTGTGAAATTGTGCCAAATGATATCCAGTCCAAAGAAAAGCAAAAAGTTTTGAGAATTTTGTCTTGGCCTCCTCAGTCTCCAGATCTTTCTCCTGTTGAGCTGCAGGGATGAGCTGGACTGCTAAGTTCAAAATGAGCATCCAGTAAATCAGACATAACTATTTGCATGCTTGAAAAGGTGCTGGGGGGGTTGTTCCCAAAAACAGCTGGAAAGGACGCCACAAATCTGCGCTGCTGGGGTAAAGGCAAGGGGTGGTTATTTTGATGCAACTCTTCCATAAACTTTCACATCTATTAAACTGTACTTACAGTCTATACTGTTCCATTCCACTACAAAACCGGTCAGGTACATTTGTTTTAAGTATTTCTAATGTTTTCTTGTAATAACATTTTGAAAGAGCGGCGCATAGTTCATATTTAAATAAAACAGCGAGTAGGCTCAGACTTCTGTTCTGTAGTGTATGTAAGAAAAATGGAAGGTGCTAAACTTCATTTTGTGGAAGAAAGGCTGTGTGTAACACAAGCAGGCCCGCGGGACCGTGCTGGCACCTGGGTGGGGGTCAACAGCGGAGTGGCGGGGGGCCGGTTTGCTCTACACTTGCAGCACTTGAAGAGAGTGGAACACGGGGACTATTTTGGAGGGGTGAGAGTGAGAAAGGGATGGATGGAGCGAGTGAAGAAAGAGAGAGAGAACAGCATCGCTGTGGGAATAGCCTGCCTGAGTGTGAGAAACTCAGGCTGTTTTGTTTTTGGCAGCTTCCCGAATATTTCTCTCTCGCTCTCTTTTTTTTTTTCTTCTCCATTTCTGGCGCGGTAAACTCAGCGAGGAGCTGCGGCGGAGGGTGTGCAGTCAGTGGGGAGAGGCAAAGCTGGTTCTGCTCTAGACAGGTGTGCAAAAATGTAACGGCAGTGCCATGTGTCGGAAACACATTTCCTACGAGGAAATGTCCTCTGGGTAAACATCCAGGATTCGCTCATATGAATGACATGTTCTACACTTTGGAGTGAAAATTAACACAAAGATGTAGCAAAGACACGAACACCACAGACAGATTTCATAGTCAGTGCCAGGACTACCAAGTTAGGACAGTTGAAAAGTACCGTACTATGATTTATTTCTTTTATTTATTTATTTATTAACCCTTATTGTCACGCGTGAACACACCACAGCACAAAGTAAACAGTGTGAAATTCTTTCTCTGCATTTCAACCCATTCACCAAGTGAAGCAGTGGGCTGTCGCCAACGAGGGGCGCCCGGGGAGCAGTGTGTGGAGACGGTACCTTGCTCAAGGGTACCTCAGTGGTGACACTGGCATATGGGATTCGAACCCACAACACCCTAACCACTGGGCCATCCAACTGCCCATTAAACACCAGGTACTTACTATACAGTAAGTACCTGGTGTTTAATAGGTATATAAGCTCACAGTCAAAATAATGTATGGCAATTTAGAAACTGTTCTTGATGTGTTTATCTTCTCTGTTCAGTAAAAGGAGGAAAACCACAACAAATGACAGATATTCTGACAAGACCACGCGACACTTTGCCACACATTTCATCAAGCAAAAATATGACAAATGGAGATCTTGTAGGCCAACACTGGGAGATGAGAAGAAAAATCCAGCCACTATGGATAGTCTGTGGACAGCAGTGAAGTTCCTTCTAATCACTGAGAAAAAAAAACTTAAGGAAAATATGACAAAACAGCATGAGGCTGGCTTTAAAACTAGAGGAGCTACAAAATGCTGATAAACACTGTTAGTGTGTATTTTTTATTCTGACAGTTTATTGTCAGTGATCATTACACAAGACAACCTTTGAGCAATTCTTTTTGACAGTATCGTGTTCAGCAGCATTTCATAGACCTCCTAGTGTTGAAGTCTTGTTTTTTAAACCATTTAAAACAACTTCTTCACTGCTGTCCACAAACCGTCCATAGTGGCTGTTTCTTCTTGTTCATTCATGCATTTCCCAATGGAGCCACAAAAGATCTCATTAGGTTTTAAATCACACTGCTAAATTTCACAACTAAACCAGTCTGCTCTGAATTCACGGTTTTCATGACATCAGGAACATAGGACATTCAAATCGGTCAATTCAGCCAGTGTTCAGTGCAGCCCCTGCCATCCAGAATGACGTTATAAGGAGTGTTTCATCCTGGAATGGGAGTAACTTACATACGTCAGCCTTAAAGATAAAGTAACAACTAACAGTCAGTTTAGTTCTAGGGCATATAGAGAGATTTTCAACATAATCATATATAATAGAACTATGACTGTTTTGTTCCACACATACAACCTTTAAAGGGTAAAAGGGGCATTTGGCTGATTTTTTCTTTGTTTTTATTATTTTCTACTTTGTATATTAATACTGAAAACAAACAAAATGATGAAGGAACATATGGAATAATTCAGTGAACAAAAAAATGTTGAACACCTTTTAATTAAATACCATTCCAGGTCAATACTTCATGAATCTGATTGAAAAAATGCCAAGAGTGCGCAAAGCCGTCATCAGAGCAGTAGGTGATGTTTTCAGTATTAATCTACAATGTAGCCACTAATAAAAACAAAGGAAATTGTTGAACGAGAAGGTGTGTCCGAACTTTTGACTGGTAGTGTAAGTGAACAGACAGCACAAACAGACACAAACAGTGTAAGACATGCAGGCATGTGAGCCATTTTTTACTATGCAGTAATTGCAAGTAATGTCTGAGTGAATATTATAGATTTTAGAAAGTTCTGTGAAAATCATCAGGCATGTACAGCAGCTCCTTATGCAACGAAGTCATTTTTATGTTGTACTGGGCACAAGAGGTTCAAGGCAACTAATGTGGTAAATACCAGGTAATTCTGAGTAATTACTGCATGTACTGCTGCATACTTGGTACCTGTCACTTAAATTACGTATTTTAATACCCAACCGGTAAAGTATCTACTAGACATTACTTACATTAACATGTATTATGTAACTGGCAGATATTTACCTATGTAAATTAAAGAGCTACCATATAATTCACACCACAAATTATTAATCACAAATACGTGCCATAGCTCAAATACAATGAAACAGTACATTGCAGTGAAGTGACATTAGGGCCTGATCCATACGTATAATATAAGCAGCATGTCGATGCAGTACAACAAACAGCAGTGCATGGCTTTTCTTTAAGCCGCAAACTTCTGAGGAAGGGCAAAAATAAACCATCAATGGCTTGAAAAATTCATTTCAGCTCTGAATAATTAAACAATTACCACGCGCCTCCTCATTAGAAGCCAGTGAGGCATCAGAGCGGAAAAAAAAGGAGAAAAAAACAGAAAAAACAAAGCATATGCAGCGCTGTCCTTGGAGAGAAGCAGCGAGATCGGGAATCCCTCCCTCTCTAGCATCTCTCTCTCTCTCTATCTCTCTCTCTCTCTCTCTCTCTCTGCTCTGTTGCCCGCGGCTACATGTGGAAATCTCCAAACGTAAACAACAGAAGGGTTACACAAGGTTAAGACCGCGGGAATTTCTCTGCCACTTTCTGTCCATTTCTCTGAGTCATGATGTAAGGAGAGAGCGAACGCTGGACTCTACTGACCTTTAGACTATTATACTCCAGGGGAGGGAGGAGGGGGGGGGGAGAGAGAAAAAAACGATTGAGGAAGCGATGATGATGATGGTGATGATGACGGCGATGTTGATGATGATGATCGTGATTGTGGGGAGGCTGACTTTGAAGAACGGAAAACGCTGCCGTGCTGCTTGGCTGCTGAATTGGGGTTGACTGGAGGTCATGCTTGTTTATATCCTAGAACGCATCCTCATTAATCTTCCTTGAGGGGAATCCCATCACCCTCTCCCTCCTACGGGTGCTAGGCAACCCCATGACATCATCACCTCTCAGCTGCAAATAGCCGGGGGTGCTGAGGCCTCTCGCGAACGCACAAGCAGAAATGCCACGATGCAGAAGCAATGATGCCACCAAGCACTTGCATTTTCACCCAGCTAACAGCGCAACCTCTCCCATTTCACTACAACTCTGATGGAAAAAGAGCTGCCCCAGCCTGCTCCCTCTGACATCTCGGTACTAGACACGAGGAAAAACTGCTGAGTCAGTGTTTCACCATGGCTTAAAACAGGTAAGAGCAAAACTCCAGTTGACCTTTATAAGGTTTACATTACTCAAAGAAATACATATTAAATGCAAGAGTCATTACACCCTAATGTCCACAGGGTTGAACTGAATGTAAATACGGCAATATTTGAGCAAACTGGTGAGTAAAGTGCCAGACCATTTAAAGTGCCAGTCTCAATCAGATGATACAAATGAACTAAACTAAACTGCAACACAAGAACACACATTACAGTTATAATAATTTTAGATCTGTACAGTCAATAATCAAGAACACAGAAAAATCAGATACATAAAATAAATAAATAAATAAATACATGTAAACACAGGTAACGTCCTGTGCATTGAATGTAATCACAAGGGACACGAGTTACCCTAAACAGCACATGATCATATGCTTTTATTTCACATGTGATCATACTTTTTTCACAGGTGTTAACAGGCTTTTTAAATGTGTGTGAAAAATAAACATGTGAAACATCTAAAACCCACAGATAGTTACTTACATGTGACAATCGTATCCCTTTCAGCCACCAGAGCTGGCAAAAAAGCCACAACAAGCCTGATATCAGCTCCCCCCACCTTGCCTTCTTATAATAATCAGAAATTTCCTGAGAGTTATAATTAAATCTCAGGAAATTTCAGATTATTCTGTAACTGTAATTGCAATATATAAGTTACGCATATATACAAGTGATGGACTGAAGTGAAGATCAAAAGAAAAGGTTAAATAAACTCTGTGGACACTCACCTGGTGATGGTGGCTGGATCTTGGCCTGTTTCTTGCTCTCTGCTGCGGAGTCGGCTGGAGGTTCTTCTCCTCTCTCCACTTTGCACTCGTAGGCAAACAGGTACTGGATGTAGTGCTTCTTCAGGGAGCTGGCTGAGGTGCTGGAGGTGCTCATGCTCAGCGCAGAGCACAGCTCCCGCCACTTCTTATTCTTATTCACCTGTTACAGGCACAAGACAGTGAGCTTTAATATCGGGTAATCATCCTGCACCCAAGGGGCCATGTCCGGGTTTTTACTCTTGTGGCATTTGTGTATTTTTATGTTCCAAAAACAGCCATCATTCATTTACATAACTTCTATCAACCTTACAAATAAACATGCAGTGTTTATTATTGTGCCTTAAACATGTAAATGATCTCTGCTCTGATTGGCTGCACCCCACTGAAAAGCAACCCAGGCTGAAACACTCCTTATAACTTCAGGGTGAATTGGCGGGGCTAAACTGCTGAAGGGTGAATAGTTGCATTGGATTTCAAGACACATGAACTCACATAAATTCAAGAATTCATAAAAATGTGTTCAAAAAAGGCCTTTTTGCTTAGTGCCCATGTATAGCCTGTGTGGACTAGAGCCTGAATGTTTTAGTAAGTTATTTTATGCTAAAGTGAGTCAAAATTGGTATGATAATGGGCCCTTAAGGCAAACCCGTACTCAGAACATTGTAACAGAACATGATCGTATGATGAGGTTTTACCATGGCCAGGCCGCCCATGTCTTTGACAGTCATGTAGAGCTTGCAGAGGTCCAGGGCTTTCTTGCCGACAGCGGGAAGATGAGGTACAGGTGTGCCTCTCTCCTCCATGAAGGACAAGTAACGGTCCACCCAGCCTTTCCTCTCTGGCTCCCCTCCCATCTCATAAAGCCGCGAGATCTTTTCATTGGTCATAGTGGCAGAACCAGGTTTCTGAACAGGGGTACAGACAGAGAAGTCGAAGAATATCACAGGGATCTACACTGCATTTTTTAAGAGCACAGTCTTTGCAGGCGCAACCAAAAGTCAGTTTTGTGGACATTCATGTAACCGTGATTTAACATTTTGGAGATGCAGGGCTTTTTTGAGAAAATGAGTGGGTGAGAGAAAAATTAATTATTCAGGAACATAAGATGTGCTAGAGACATAAAAAAGACACCTGAACATCCTTTTCAAGACACCTGAACATCGTTTTCAAGACACCTGAACTTTTAGAGTTTACCAGGAATAAAAACACACTGCGAACATGAACTGCTGTAACACTTCCTCCACATTTTCTTGGTTGAGGCAGCCAATGATACTGTGAAATTAACAAACAAGTAGGGCTGCAGTAGTTGAACATTTGAAAATTCTATAAGAATAGGAAAAGATGTATTTTACTAAATTAAAAAAAATGTTTTTACTGCTATTCACTCTTATTATTCCTCTTATTATATATTAATGGTATTTAAAATACTAAACACGAACAGAAAATGTTACTGATAAGCAATTACTGTCAAAGGAAATCATTCCCAATCTGGCAACCCTGAGCCCTGGAAGACACAATGACTTTTTAACCACATTGTCTAAAAAAAGGTTTTGGTCAACTCTTGTAAATGAACGAGGGGGTGACCAAGTCTAAGATCTTTTGTAACCATGACCATGATTTAAAACCTCTCAAAAAACACTTTATACCCACGTGTGCACTAAACTCAGCTGTACTGGTGGTGTTGTGTAGGTTGAATAGGTTTTTTTCTGCCACAGACAGACTCGTTAGCCATAACACTATAATTTGTCTT
>JBBPCX010000001.1:48328428-48333555 GCA_037974365.1 Hydrocynus forskahlii
TACACACCATTCACTCACATACTAACACCTACGGCCAATTTAGAATGTCCAATTCACCTGACGCACATGTTTTTGGAAACCGGAGACCTCGGAGGAACCCCACGCCACCATGAGGAGAACATGCAAACTCCAGGAGCTGGATTCAAACCCTCAGCCCTGGAGGTGTGAGGCAACAGTGCCACCCACTACGCCACCATGGGGCCCCTACATGCAATTTATCATCTTCAATTCTCCTTACATACATGTCTTTGGACTATGGGAGGGAACCAAAACACCTGGTGGAAACCCAGGCAGACGAATGGATGCCAAGTCCACACAGAAAGAACTCTGGGCACACTGGCTGGGATAAGTGCTATTGCTTTGGGTATACTTATGTTTAACTCTCAGCTTCATGATCATCAAGCTGATATTTATTATCTTTTGATATTCATTATCTTTTGAATAATGGCCTGCATGTTTCTTTTATAGTTTTGATATGCTAATTAGTAAAGTACATACTTTTAATTTACTGTTTCAGGAAGTTTACCCTTTTTAGCTATTTAAAGTTGACTTTAAAATGTTTATGTTTGCCGCTGTTTGGGTGCCCTGTTTTTTATGCCTCAGGATGTTTTTTAATTACATATATTTCAGAGGTGTTTACAAGTTACAAAGTTGTCTTAAATTTCCATTTTTTTCACCAGCATTTCTAGTCTTCCAGTGATATTAGCTGAAGATGTGAAGACTCTGTGCATTTGCACTTCATTTTTTTGAATGAGTGTTTAGTCTTGGTATTTCAGTATTAGTATTTAGTATTTAAACCTTAGTCCATTGATCGATCGATAGATCTATCTATCTATCTATCTGTCTATCTGTCTATCTCATACTGAAACATTTTGAGAAGCTTGGTGCTGTGATATGATACATGTATTGTCACAGCAAATATAGGTGGCACAAAGTTAACATGCATTTTTGTAAGACTGGCTTTAAGTTCAGGTTTGCAATGAGAAGAAATGAAAGAAAACTTAATTTACAAATTCACAACTCCAGAGTGTCAGTCAGGGCTGCTTGGCAGCTTCAACTGGGGAAATGGTGTCAGTGCTGAACTGGTGGCTCACTCATTTCTCATTGCTAGAGGTGGAGTGTGTAAGCGTAACTGTGTGTGTGTGTGTGTGTGTGTGTCTGTGTGTGTGTGTGTGTGGCTCCCAGAGGGCCAGCTGGCAGAGAGTGTGAGTGTGTTAATCTGGTCAAAGCTCTTCTGTGTTATCGCCTCGGGGAGTATGGCAGAGGAGCTCCACTAACACACTATCACCCATTTCAGCTCAGACCGCTATTTATAAACAGCCGGTATGACTACCTGACTCCGCCACGACACACGCAGCACTATCTGCAGTGGTCCATGCACAGAGCCTGAATATTAATCAATTAGTCATAACTTTGCTTAAGCTGTGCTATTACATCTGGATTTGAATCGACATGAAAAAAGGGCTCCATATCCTATCAAAAAAGGTTCTGTGACCTGCAGCAACAGCAGATCCCTTTTTGAAGCTACACAAAACCATTTATGCGTTAATATGACGTCTGATTTAATAATTACAACACAATGACTTGGTTTCAAATGGATTTTCAGTAACATTCTCCAATTACATTCTCTTTACCATATGTTACTTATGTTTTTTTTTAGAACTATTTTAGAACTAATTATTGAAACATACACTGTATACTTTTCAAAGCAAAGCATTTTGCAGTTTTTTGGATCAATTACAGAGACACAGTGTGAGTTTCTAGTCAAAAACACATACAGTATGTGATGCTGGTGACAAATAAAAACAGAGATTCAATAACAGGATCATTTCTAGAAGGAGCAGATTCTTGATAATGTTTATAATATGTGGATAACTTGCTCATGCTGGTTGAAACTACTATAATATTATTTATGGGCTATATTTTTATTATAGGACAAGTACTGCATATATTGTTATATGCGTACCAAACCTGTAACTTAACTATTCATGAGTTAGGAAGCCCAGAATTAGTCATGCAAACAGACCGCAAAAGGCGGGATTCAGGTTCTTAAAAAGGCGGGCCTCATGGTTAAAACAAAACTTTTTTTCTGTACAAAAAATCAGAACGTTATAAATATCAGTGATGAGAAACATGTATGCAGATATTTGTTTTTAGAAACGCTAAAACATTTAATAGACAAATGACTAATGCACTTTTGCTGTGCCAAACTGAGTAGAAACTATGCCTAATAATAACAATAATAATAATAGTAATAATAATAATAATAACTGATCAACCTAATCTTATTTAAGCATTCAAATAGTCCTCGGAGTTCTCATGGTTCTATATCACCACTGCCTTTACTAAAGAACTCCTTTATTAAGAATATATTGCACAACAGCCTGATCGTCTTTTCCCTTTGAAGTGTCCAGGCACGACTTCAAAACGTTAAATTCTCTTTAACGGAGCTACCTTTTATCAGCAAGGTTCTTATCACGTGTTTGATCAGGGAAAGAATGGAATGAAAATGAACAGAAAGAAAACCCAAAGTGATCAAGAGGAGGCGAGGTCTCGAAACACATTCAAAACTCTGAAAATCTGCAGAAGTTCCAAGGTCCATCTTTTTTTGCCCTCAACGTACAGAATGCTGCACAATGTGAAACTAATTGCTTTTTTTGAACAACCCTGGAGGCAGCAGAAATGAGTTTTTAAGAACCTTAGCACTTTAATTCAATTGATGCCTTCCAAATGTCATGCAGGCACCCTGATCTCCAGCACTGCGAAGCTGCACGGAAATATTTTCTATTATAGCGTCACCTTCTCAGAGGTGCGTCGGTGACAATGCAGCGAGGTGAAGGGGCTATTGTGGGGACGCGCCGCTTTTTGAAATCTTTTTTCAACAGCCTGAACTTAGCATGCAGGAGCAAAGTTACCTCTCCTGCAGCTCCAGAGGACGCAGCAAAAACAAAGAGAATCCAGCCCTGCCCTGTGCTCGCGCCTGCCCCGCTCCTGTTTCTGTTCCAGATAATACTCAAATTTCAAATTCAAATTCCTCTCAAATCACATACCACAGTATTTATCACAAAAATGGAAAGTTGAAGGGTCATCTCATACATCTCTGGTGTTGTTTTCAAGGTTCTGTGGGATTTTATGCTCATTCGCTTCATTTTTCCATGAGCAGTTTCCAACATTTCTTTATCCCTTAGAATTTAATGTGTGTTACTGTCTCTATGCTACTGGTGCATGTAAATGTCCTCTATTCTGATTGGGTGGCCTGTATTGTCTATATTCAAAAAGCAGCACAGGCTGAAATGACATCACAACCATGATGAATTCAAAACAGGCTTTCTTCGGTAAAATCCCTTTTCACCGCAGCCACAGACTGCAATTTTCAGGACTTTACAAGAGGTCTTCTCAGAGTTGAGCCTTATAATTTTTCTTTTTTTCTATTTAATTAATTATAATTTGAATTGGATTATACTGATAAAAATGTCTAAATATGAAGTTAATGAACTGCATGGACTGGGGGTAGGTGGGACTGGTGTGTTTATATAATTTGCTCAGAAAAGCAAGTTTAACTTTCAAATACAGACAAAGCCTTACAGCACCCGAGTGAACAGCCTGGTATCAGAAAAAGAATAAGTGTTAAAGTCGACCACTTGCGGATGCAGAAGGATTTGAGCAGTAGAGGACTGGAAGCTGGAGGAGCAGGATTACCTGAAGGAGAAGAGTTGGAGATGGAGCTGTGAGGAGACATCATCCCAGTAGAATTGCTCACTGACTGACTGTAGGAGGAGCCAGGACCCATCATACCAGAATAACCACCCTGCCTGAGAGAGAGAGAGAGAGAGAGAGAGAGAGAGGAGAGAGAGAGAGAGAGAGAGAGAATGAGAGACAGAGAGAGAGAGAGAGAGAGAGGAGAGAGAGAGAGAGAATGAGAGACAGAGAGAGAGAGAGAGAGAATGAGAGACAGAAAGAGAGAGACAGAGAGAGAGAGAGAGAGAGAACGAGAGGGAGAGAGAGAGAATGAGAGGGAGAGAGAACTTTAAAAAGCTGCTAAATTAAACCAAAAGGGGCTTTTTGGGGAGATGCCATTGACGCAAATGGCTCTTTAAAAACTATTTAAATTTTAAAAGATCAGATGGGCGAGTGTTTAAACATTTTTAAAGTTTAAAGAACCGCCACACATTGTGGAGGTTCCTTATCAATAGAGGTCTCCTGGAAGCCTGTAATTACTGAATTTCCTAGAAGCGTACATTCAAGCCAAGAAAAAGACAAACTGAATCACAAACGGACACATTTCAATAAGTGATCAAATCATAATTACACATTTATGACACTATTTATTTATATTTGATTAGGAAACTGTTGACCATGTTAAAAGCATTAACTCTCTTATCCTTTATAAAGTTTCAAAGACAGTTTCATGGAAAAAATAACCCAACATTTGTGCATTTCATCACTATTACTTTATTTTATTATTATGATAACACTGATTTTTATGATAATATCTTACTAGATGTGTTTTCAAAATCAAAGATTCACTGATTAAACCAAATAGATCTAATGGAGTCCTTTCTTTCGTCTTCTTGGCTGTGAGTTCAGCATGTGACATGAAGGTCGATGTGATGAGGAAAAGAACGGCAGGTTTCTGCTATTAAAGATTGGCCCATATTTGTGCATGAGGGTGACGAGCCTCTTCTTCAGTGCAAGTTAGTGATGTTTCGGTCCTGATCAATGATGAATGCACATCTTGAAGTCATGAGACAAATCCTAGACAAAACAATGTCTATTTCCCATTATCAGTGATTGGGCCTGCCTGCAGCACAATGAGAAAAATCACCCGCAGCAAAGTGAATGTTGAGTCTCACTTCAGATTAAATGGCTTTCCACCGGCGTGCGTGTCTAGAGGAGAGTAATAGAAGGCATGTCCCCCCCCTCCTCCTCCAAAGTCATAATTTAACTAATTAAGGTGTGCTTCTGGAAAGGATCATGTTATTTGTTGCCATGGCGATGGCGGGAATCAATCCCGTGCTTTCTCCACGCTCCAAATGGTTTTTGGGACATCAGACAGCTTATCAGCAACCTGCTGCACACACACACACTCACACACACACACACACTCACACACACACACACACACAC
>JBBPCX010000001.1:48336962-48354120 GCA_037974365.1 Hydrocynus forskahlii
AGTCGTTTGGTAGCAGGTATATCTAATCATCTCCATTGCACACCTAGTGAACTGGCCCCCACCTGTGATTAACTGAAATCAGTTTAATTATTTCAGCATGAAAACAGCTATTCCTAAAGCATTCCAGTGCTTGGTAGTGTGACTGAAGGCAAAAAATCAACTATGGGTGGCAAGGCATTGTCAAAAGATACCAGGGACAAAGTTGTAGAAAGGCACACGTCAGAAGATAGATACAATCAAAGGCTTTAGCAGTCCCTAGGAGCACAGTGAAGTCTCTAATTAAGAAGTGGAAGGTGTCCGGTGCTACTTGGACTCTTCCCATATCAGGCTGTCCCTCCAAACTGGACGGAAGAGTGAGGAGAAAACTGGTCAGAGAGGCTACCAAAAGGCCACTTTGAAGTGGTTACAGGAAAAGTGGTTATTGTGTGCACATGACAGCAACATCACAAAAGCTTCACAAAAGTGGCTTGAATGGGAAGGTTGCAAGAAAAAAGCCACTCCTCAAGAAATGCCACATTTAATCTCAACTGAGCTTTGCCAGAATGCACATTGAAGATTCTGAAGCCAAGTGGATAAAGGGGTTATGGTCAGATGAGACCAACATTGAACTATTTGGCCTCAACACCGAATGGTACATCTAGTGGAAAGCCAATACAGCTAAACCTCTAAAGAACACCGATCCTACAGTAAAGCATGGAGGTGACAGTATCCTGTTGTAGAGCTGTTTCTCTGCAGCAGGGACTGGGGCACTTGTCAGGAAAGAAGAAAAATGAATGGGGCAAAATAAGGTCAAATTCTTGAGGAGAACCTGCTGCCCTCTGCCAGAATGTTATCAATGGGAAGAAGCTTCGGCTCCCAACATCGCAACGACCCAAAGCACACAGCAAAACTGACCACACAGTGGCTGTGTGGCCTAGTCAAAGCTAGACTTATACCCTATTATAAATCTGTGGAATGACTTGAAGATTGCAGTGCAACAACAGTCACCATCCAAGCTGACTGAGCTTGAATAGTTCTGTTAAGTGGGCAAATATTGCACAGTCTAGATGTACAATGTTGGTAGAGAAGTATCCCAACGGACTCAAGGCAGTAATTAAAGCACAATGTGGCTCCACAAAATACTGACATGGGGAGTAATCCTGTATCTCTTAGTGATTCTGTTTTTATAGTTTTTTAGTTAATTTTCTGAACAGTTGCTATCATATCTTTCACTTGGATGTTATAAGTTGCACTGAGTAAATACAGCTAAAAAAACATTTTACTTTATTTTAGGCTACATAATGTGATTCTCTTCTATACCCACCACAAAATACCACTGAAGGAAACAAAAATGGTCCCCTAATCACCAATGCCTAGATCAGAAAATCAGGAGCTGTACATCAAACACTATTATAGGGCGAAAATGGACCCTAATAACTATTCTCTCCATTTCAACAGTATATAAAATTATCACAGGGAGCAAACATGTTCCTCCTACATCAGAAAATCAGGTGCACTGCTCAGAATGCTATTATAGGTTACTATGATTCAAGCAAGTGATTTTGTATGTAAATGTTATCCAGGTTTGCTCATCACTCTGATGCAGTCGTGTCCAGTGCACATATGACACAGTTCAGTACAGTTCATTACAGTTCAGGTACTCAGCGTGCAGGTACACTGTTTGCACAACGTATTACAGCACTGTGTGCAAAATGTCACACTATATAGTGCATTATATACAACATGAGCCAGGTTTCAAAGCATCTTCACTTCTTGTTTCACTACCAGGAATGCAGGAAAGCTTTTTAAGTCAGAGGATTGCTGAAAGATTTAGCAGCATATACACAATGTAAACAGTAATGCCATAATGAATGCTGTGTTGAATCATCTGTTGTTCAATGTAAACAAATATTTTGGATACTTCACATCTGACTGAACCTGTCTGGAGTGAGTCGCCAGTAAAACAATCCTGCCAGTAGGAGGTGCTGCAGCACCCCCACTTCGTTATCCGTAGAGATGTAGAGGAGAAGAAAATATCTAGCTATAATAAAGATAAAGAGCAAGGCGTTCTGTCCCTT
This sequence comes from Hydrocynus forskahlii, assembly GCA_037974365.1. Lineage (NCBI taxonomy): Eukaryota > Metazoa > Chordata > Actinopteri > Characiformes > Alestidae > Hydrocynus > Hydrocynus forskahlii. The sequence continues at coordinate 48,339,020 of JBBPCX010000001.1, forward strand.
TCCTACCTGCAGTAATGGTTTTACGCAGAGTAACATCCAGTAAAATGCTTTAAGGGTACAGTATAATGATACGACCCTTTCATTGAGGATTTCTGCAGACAAATGACACCGTTTTGTCTTATGAACTCATAACCAGCCTGGCCTGAATGACTGAACAGGTGCGTTTTAAGAGCCTCCATAAGGAATGTTCATTATAGCGGGAGAACTTGATTCAGATTGGTACAGATCAGCTGGGGCTGAGGAGAGAAAGGCAGGGAGAGACGGGTGGGTAAAACCAGGCAGCTCAGCGCAGGCTGTGGGAGGCTATGAATTATATATGGATCCAATCTGCTCTCAAGGCAACGGCAGGCGCGGTGAGAGCCTGACTCAACCAAGACAAAATCCAAAATAAAACGCAAAATGAAAGGACAGCTTTTAACATATTAAATCCTTGAGAAAGCCTCACATCAAACAGGAGAAAAAAGCCATTTATTCTTGCCATTTATTAAAGCCAACTCTTCCTGCCAAGGCTACAAGCCACATCGCTGGGGGCCGCATCGGATTCTTGACATCCAAGCAGCTCTTATTTATTTAGCAAATTTACTTACTAAGGAGGTCAGAAATGAATTATTTGGCAAGGATTTGCCCCCGAGCCATTTTTTCTCTTTTCACTTTTTTCCATTTCCTTTGATTTGGTGCACCCCCCCTTTTTTTTTTTTTTTTTTTTAAAGGATTGCTTTTTCCAATTTTCTCCCAGAGCTTGTTTTCGTCACTTCAGGAGAATTATGAGTTGCTCATAGCTCCTGAACTCATTTAGAAATGGCAGTTTTCCCCCTCCAGTGCTTCCTCCCACTACAGAAGAGGACACCTTCCGACTGTAAATGCAGCTTTGGGAAGGAGCCACTGCTACATAAAGTAATGCTTCCAAAAAGGCCTGTAATAATGTAGTGACTGAGAGACAATAAACAACACTAAACCTCTTGCTGTATGTGTGCGGCTCTGTCAGTGCAGTGGACTTAAAGCGGCTGTCTCAGCCTTTCAAGCAAAAATGATGAAGGGGCTTTTGGAAATGACAACTCATGACAACAGTGTAAATTTTAATTTACACCTTAAAACTAAACTGAAAAGGTCACTTAATACATCCGTTTAATTATTCTGTTAGCAATTAATAATTAGTACTTAGTAAGTTTGCTTGTTTCAAGCATTTTTAGCAACAAAATAAAATGATTTCTCTGGATAAAATAATGTAAGACAAACAGAAACAACTACAAATAAGTCTCTTACAATCATCGAAAGCCTCATCGTATAATGTACTGGCAACACTGTACTACAAGGCTCCATTACACCTACATAAGGTTTTCATGACAACTATAAAACATCTATAAAGTTTTAACTATATATCTATAAAGGTTTATTCTGATTAGCATCACTTTCTGAGGTGCGACTGCATAAAGCTTTTTGGCAACTGACAAAAACATGTATTAATATTTCTAAAGGTCTAGTCCAACAAGACCTTTTAGACAACTGTTGCTTGTTGGAAAAGGCCTTTGGAAATACTAAGTTTGCTGCTGTTGCAGTAAAAGGTTTATGTAGGTGTCATGTAGCCTTGGAACTGGTGCAATCCACTACAATGTTACAGAAATATTAGATATATGATTTACACCTATGACTAAAATTTATCAAAATGTTTTTTGCAGTAATTAGCTCATGAACTCAAAAAAATGTGCCATACTTTGTGCCGATAATGATTACTATTCCAAATGATTTCTATGCCAAGTTTTAAATTGTGCCTCATTCAAACACTTCTTATAACTTCATTATGAGTTGGCTGACGCTCTTGCCCAGAGCAACTTGCAGTCATTAGTTACAGGGACAGCCCCCCTGGAGACACCGAGGACTAAGTCTCTTGCTCAAGGACACAATGCTAGAAAGTGGGGGGTTCAAACCTGTGACTTTGTGGTCATCAGGTTCACAGGTAAGTGTTTCACCCACTAGGCCACTACCGTCATACCTTTAGGCTGAATAGGCGTATTGTTTTCCACAATACGGGCCCTTTAGGTTCAGTTGGTGTAACTTGCAATTGGTGTTTTTTATCTCGCAGTGATGCTGTTATTACCGGCAGTGAGTGACACAGATGGCAAATATTATTTTTGAGCTTCCGCCAGCAATGTATAAGGTAACAAGAGTAGGAAAAGTCACACTCGTGTGTTTGTCCCACAGCGGACAGCGGCAGGCTTGCAGGAGCTGAAGACCTGTCAGCACTGTCTAAAAACCAGCAGAGGTATCAAGGGGAATGAAAATCAAACACGTGCACATAAAGTCACACTTCCCCCGCTTCTGTCAGACTCCTTTAATTACATTTTACATCCAAAGACACCCTCTCGCTTTGCTTACGCTGAGGAGAAGCTGAAGTCACGTCAAATAACGTTAGATAAGCAAAACAATGCGGCTAGAGAGCGGTGGCAGCGCGGCTGCGATTTCAGGGAGATCAGCCTGCGCTGCAGTAGAAGTTCCTCTAGACTGAATCAGCACAACAGTATTACCATATCACATGAGTAGGAATATGAATATTCAATGAGAAGAGCACAGGCCAAAACCACTTCCAGGCTTCATCCAGTCATAAACAAGCGCTTAAGGACGTGGTGCAGAAACAACACAAACAAAGATAGTATTGCAGTACTTGAGTTTCTTCTCACTCTCAGGGGGTCTAGCAGGGAAGAAGTGGCCACCGGAACATCTTTAATCTTGTCGTTATTTACGTTTGAAAGTTAGAACATTGGACTAAAACTGGTTGATAATGTTATAGTACTGCTGTTGATCCTGTATAATGAATGTAAAATTAAATATAAAAACTGTTTTACTAATGAATCATCAAGCCTGTCACCGAAATGGGTCCATATCTGCATTTTAGACCACTATTATGTCTTGTCCGAACAAGAGCGATTCTGAGGTCTCGAAAGTTTCTAGTGAACACCATAGATCAGCTTCACACTTTTTGGTGTCCAAATTTTCCTTCTTCAGTTTAGTGCTGAAGCTACAAGGCTAACAATAGTAACAAACACCGAAGGTCAATATTCACCCCGAGTTTCTGTGAAATGACATCACTAACCCTGCTTTCAAACCACATCCAGCTTTTTATGCAGGTGGATCAGACTAGTGGGTGTGGTTTATGGCACAATATGACTTACTGTGGGCCATAAACACTCAAATATCTGCAACTATGAACTAGCCTTATGAGGGAGTGCCATGGGGGGTTCACGTATGACAGAATGGTCACTTTCACTTTATATATAGTGAACTAAACATCTGCCCATATATGACACAATCCAAATGAGGGAGTAGGGGTTTGTTTCAGTCAGATCTTAATTTGATTTGTCCAGGCCTTGATCTTGACTCGCCTCAGAGGGTCTCGGCTACAGCATTACTAAAATGGACGTGGTGGCCATAAACATGAATTCCCTGAAGAGAATTGATTGCTGATGACCTCCAAGTGGAGTTATTTTACTCTCGACTGATTCATATATCTGCTGTAATACAGCGTCTTTTGACAAAACCCGAAGGAAAAAAGGAACGCTCCATTGTTAGAGGTCAGATAGTAGGACGAGTAAGATAAGAAACGCAGTTATGGATGGTGCTTGAGGCATACAGTGTATTCTCTCCATGCATGTGTCTGGATGTCTGAAAGAGACAAAGATGAAAAGAGACTGACAGGCCGTCTGATTGGGCGCAGCAGTAGGCATCATGTCATGCCACTTCTTATTGACAGTGAAGCCTTCGCTTAATGGTTTTCTTAGCATTTACACACTGACTGCAACACAGGCTTATATCCCCCATTAATCACCAAAGTGTCAACACAAACTTCTCCTCCAAATGCCAAATGGCTTATGATGTATCGACCAGAGCCCTCCACAAAGGCGCCTGTTAACAATACTTGGACAGCACTTAATTTGTCATTATTACCATGCTAGAGAGATGATGGGACTCCTTTCGATGCTTTAAAAGGCATTATCATAACAGTGCTGCGCATGTTCACAACACTGACCGCAATCACTTTATCTAGCTGAGTTATGAATGGCTTTACTCTCAGAAAGAATAGGTAAAGTAGCTCCAATGATCAGTTTGGAACTGACACAGCTAAAGCAGGCTTGTGTTCAGGCTGCAGGATAAGATGTGATGGTGTGGGACTGGCTGACAGCCATGTTTGTACCAGCAAAAACAAAGGGAAATACTTTAGGATTCTGGAGCATGAAGGGAAAAAACTGCATTAATCCCACATTCAAACTTGTGCAACGACAATACAGATTTCTCAGCTTTCATCGTTATGAACTTTCCAGTGTTAATTAAGCTTTGGCATGCATGCTAGATAGGAGAGAGTGATAAGGCAGCATTTAATGGATCATGAAATTGAGGAGCTCAAGTTCTTTAAACATTATATATATGGCTCAGGGTCCTTTATGTAGGTCTAGGCACTAAACTACTGTCTGCAAACCTCATGTATCATGAGGTGAAAACCTGTGCGTGATTGATGGTGGACCCTAGAATGTTCTCAGTCTCTTACAATGTTTTAGAATGTCCACCTTCCCATTCTCACTGTTCTAGAATGCCGTCCCACCACTCACAGCATCTTAGAACATCCTCCTTCATTCGCACTGTTCTTAGCGATAGAACTTTCTCCTCCATTCACACTATTCTAGAATAAGCTTCCCTAATCAGAATCAGAATCAGCTCAGAATCAGAATCTCTTTACTGTCATTGTAGCAGCTGTACAACGAAATTTAAAGGTGCAATTCTCTTAGTGCAAGAATGTTCAAGTAAAAAAGTACAGACGTATAAATGTGAAAGACTATTATAATATTTCTAGGACACAGAACATTTCTAAAATATGGATCATTTGACCATTCTGGAACAGTTCTTATTCTGGAACAACACAAAGACTGTCATCATCAGGTTGTTGCCGTTTGTTGGGAAATGTTGGGGAATGTTGTGCTGCAGCCTTTAGGCAAGCTAATCTTAGCATCAAGCAGATTTTGTAAAAACAATAAAAACATTTAAAAATAGGCTCCTTTTAGATGTAGACATGTAGAACACTGTCACTTTAGGTTAGAATCTTTAACTAGTGTTGAATGCTTTGGGCGTTTCGTGACATGGTGTGGCCACAGTATCAGCTTAATACACTGTCACACACTGCAACTCACCTCGTCTGTGTAGAGCCGCCTGCTGTCTGCATCGCAGCTGTTGCACCATCTTGAGCCTTACGATTAACGTTTCCTACAGGAGGCCCCATGCCTGGCCCAGCAGACTGCGGCATGCTGGGAGAGGAGGGTGCCATGCTGTTTCCGCTGCCTGGGTAGAGTCGATTGCTGGCCCCAGGGCTGCGGCCCATGGACGCGGGCTGCCCTGGACCCTGCCCGTGCATGGGGCTGCTGGAGTTCATGTTCAAACTGTTGGTCATCCCAGGTCCTGGACCAGTGCAGTTAGCATTAGCCATCCCTCCATAGGCAGACAGTCTTGGGTAGTTTCCTGAGGAGAGGCAGCAGAGGAAAGAATAAAAAAGGATTAGTTCTGTTGCTTGGATATACAGTATGTCTACTTCTTTTTATTGAATCAGATAAGATAAGACAGGATATGATAAGATAAAATAAGATAGGATAAGATAAAATAAAATAAGATAAGATAAGATGAGATACGATAAAATTTGTATTGTTACAGCAGCAAGGGGACAGTACACGAAAGAAAGTAGAAACACCATTACCTATGGAATAAAAGAAAAACAATATAAAAGTATAACATAAAAACTACACAATACAAATATAATACAAATGTAAATATGTACATTTGTATATATACTGCTCAAAAAATTAAAGGGAACACTTAAACAACAGCATGACTGTTTAAGTGTTCCCTTTAATTTTTTAAGCAGTATATATATATTCTGTAAGTCAGTAAGACACGGCATGCACAAAGGCTCTAAAAACACTTGGTCAGAAAAGACATTATGAGTAAATGTAATCAAACGACCAAAGTAATGCGCTCTAATCCATACTTGCTTAAAGCAAGGTAAGAAGTGTTCTAGTGAGTATCGAGCACTTGGAGAACAAGCCGTCCCACAGCATACAGTAGTTTACTGTGTTTCTTTATGCTCCAGTGGGTTTTAGCTCTAATGTCCCTGTGATTGCCATCAGGGGCCTGATGGCATTCAGCATTGAGGAGGATCTGCTGAATCGACAGAAGTGCAATTGCATCGTTTGAGCTAAAGTTCCTGAAACACTGTGAAGTCTTGTTAATTGCCAGTAAACAATTTCGCCATTGTCCAAGGAGCCCAGGGAGCCATGACAGCAGAAGTCCTTCTCAGGCGCACTTAAAGCCACGCATTTTAGATCCAGCTCCACAAAAACACTCCAGTGTGCTGCAGAGACAAACACGAGCAGGACTGGGTTAGAGCCTGAGATATTTTTCAGGTTGAACTGGACCCGACTGCTCATGTCAGCTTTAGTTTTTGGAAATATTTGACAGAGCAGGTTCAAAAATCACGTTTTGACCTTCCACTTACGCTTTTGTCCGTACTTTCCTCCCTACGTTCATTAACTTAGAATGGTGTTTAGTCTGGCACCCTGGCGTGGCACACAGGCTACCCGTACTGTCCAGCATGAGAGCAGTGCAGCATGGGGAGCTTATCCAGACCACAAAAATTTGGGACATTGTTTGAAAGTATTGCTTCATAAATAATTCTGGACAGCTGATTATTTGATTATATCACAGTATTTTATAGTTTTACTTAATTGCTGTAATTGCTGCTCTGTGGTCATTTATCTGACTTTATAAGGCATGCTGGGTGATGATGGGCTGAACAGACAGAATTTTCATGCGCTTGTGTCAGTTTTTGTGGCAAAGCTTCATGTAGGGTCAGGTTCTGACAGACCTTTGTCAGGTTCAGGTCAGGTTTGGACAGAAAGTTGGGCAGAAAGTATCAGGTTGTATTCGGACCCAACTAAAGTTCTAGAGCAGTGTTTCCCATCCCTGGTCCGACAGATACACAGTCCTGTGAATTTGAGTGCTTTCACTGCTCCCAACACACCGGATCCAACTTTTTTAGCTCCTTAAAAAACCCTTTCTGAGTTAAAATAGTGGTGTTAAAAGTCTTAGAAATAAAGAAAGCAACCAAATGTGCAGGGCAATGTGCCTCCAGGACCAGAGTTGGAAAACACTGCTCTCATTATTACAACAGCAGTAGCTCCAGAAAATGTCTGATGAGCAACATGTTCCATATGCTCTCACTGCTGTATACGCTACTAAACAAATTTAAAAGAGGTTGCCTGAACGCAGAATGAGGTTAAAAGCCTTCCAGGACCTCTTCAATCACGACAAATAAATTCAATTGAAACGTCAGGAGTGCCGAGCACAAACTAGATTTCCAGCCCGTCCATTCTTCAAAAAACTAGATGCTTTTCTTCTTGAAGAAGGTCAGTGTCCTACTACAGCTTCCAAGAACAATGTAAGCTTTTCTGAAGGCAATGGATGGCTCCATTTATTATTAGGTGATATATTTACAGTAGGTGGTTCCAGCCTGCATCTGCAGCAAAATACAGGTTAAAGTGTCTTTTGATTCTTCCTGCTTTATCCACTGCCAAAAAACCAAGCTGACACCTCTGACACTCCCATAATCAAAGACTGGAAAAGAGCCAGGCCTGCGAAACCTGCTGACCTACCATGCATGAACTACGGTTAAAGAAATTCCAGTGAAAGAAGGAGGGGGAGGAGGGCCGTAAGTGTTTCTATTAGAAAAGGAGTATTTATTTTGATTTCATTATGGCTGCTTTAGTTAGGGCTCACGGTCTAATCCCTAGAGAGTGTGTCTGGAAAAAGGGATGAAGTCCCTGTAAGACCTAGAGGCTTCTCCAGCACTGAATGACAAAAAAAAAGAAAAGAAAACAAAAAAACCACACTGAATCAGAGTACACTTGACACGAATCATGGAAGGAATTTCAATATCAACAGAGAGTTTCAATGAGAAGGTGTGTGATGTGGGAAATCCACCTGGAATTTGTATGGCACCTGAATGGATGTGACATAATCCTTCTAAAATTACATGCCAAGAGTTAGAAGCTCTGAATGACGAAAAGTGGCAAAATGGCTGTTAAGGGACAAGTGGTGATTTTTTTTCAAAGATGCCTGAACAATAGAGCTGAAACGTACCCAGGTTTTCACGCTGTGCAGCCAGGCCGTGACTCTGAAGAGAAGTGAGCCTGATCTGGCATGCTGCTTCACAATTCGGTCAAAGCAACAGTATTCTTTGCAGCGAGGGCTTAAGAGTCAGACATTAGATAGTCCCGCACAGCTGCTGAGCCCTCTTCGCTCTTGCCTGGCTAGTTTGGCCATCGTTTGCGCTGTGCGTGTTTTGGCTGCACTATTGCCCTGATTTAGGATGGGTCCAAGCATCTCCCATGGAGCTGCGCTCAGACTGCACACTGCTATTCAACTCTCCCACTATTCATCCTCCGTCCACACAGTTCTGACCTCCTCAGTAAACAAGCCAGTGTGTACCCAGTGATTGCTTCACCAGTGTTTCATTTCGTAAAACTACATCATTTAAACTTTGACAAGAATTTGATCTGCACATAACACTGTTAGCATTACATATGTTCAAATTTGCAATCACCAAAATATTTGCAATTATTTCTTCTGGGTTTGTTAAAGATTCTCTCACGCCAGGGCTGAAATTTCCCCGGGGATTGGGTATAGACTTGCAGTCGAGGAAAATGAACTGCTGTGAGGAGAAATGTTTGGGTTTACTAAGGACCAGAAGTCAGTGTCCACGTGATATTTTCCCACTTTTCTTTCTTCCTCCCTGAAAATGGCTAATTTTCAGAACTGCTGGTGCTTGGCTAACAGGGCCTCTTCAGAGGTGATAAGGGCCGCCTCTCAATCTCAAGCTCTGTCCTTTACAGCCACTGAGGAGCTCATCTTTAACCCAGAGTGCTGCCACAAATAACTGAATAGATCTGGGGATTCATTCCACCGACGGTTCTATTTCTTCACAAAGCGGTCAAACCCATGGTATTGGCTATTCTAGTGTTTTCTCAAGCAAAAAATGAACCACAGTCTTTTTTTTTTATCAGTCTCAGCCCTTCAGATATATCCTCCACCATCTCTTTCCCGGGCTCTCGCCATTGGGAGGTGTGGTATTCATAGCAGGCCGAAGGGAGGGAGAAACTGCAGTGCGTTACCAATTACATGGAAATTCTAGGCATGGTCACACATTCCGAGGACGCTGTTCCTGAGCTGTATTTAATCCTCACTCTCCCGCAGGAGAAGAGGACTGTGACCGACCAGATTAAACACACTGCTTCCTCAGCACTCTTCACCCAGGCCCCATTCACTCGTTCCAGTCAACAGCACTAAAACTTCAACACGTAAATTACCTCAGGAATTCATTTTAAGCGGGCAAGTGCCTAATCTCTGGCCTCCAAACCAGCCAAAATGCCTGATTCGCCTTCGCCACCGAAGCTGAAGTTGCTGTTAGAAGTTTTAATTCCACAAGAAAGAATACTTCAAATGTGTTGTAGCTCTAATAAAGCAGCACAGAAGTTCTAACAGAGTCTTAAATAATTAAAAAGGTATATAAATATTCCATTTAAACATCAAGGGGTTTCTATTAAATGAAATATCTCCCGCGTTTGCTAATAAATTAGACTAGTGCAAACAAGCCCGTACAGTTAGAAGGCTGTGCTGCTTGCTACCATCCTGCTGCACTGGGCCCATCAAACAGCAATGAACACGACCTCTATGGCAGATGCTTTAGGAAAAGTCACACTTTTCTGCTTTTTTTTTGACAGTTAAGACATCTCATCCTCTTTTCCTCTAACTCATGAGTTTTCTTTCCCTCTCTCTGACTTGCTGTCTCTGCCAGTCTCCCCCTTTCGTGGCCTGGGGCCTGAGATTCTCTCCCAGCCACCTCAGCAGCTCTCTCAGCAGGGAGTCTACAGCAAAACTTGAGGTGCCTCGGGGCTCCCTGCTCGGCCTTCTCCCGTTCCAAAACCTTTAGCCCCTCAAGGCAGGCACGGATTGAGTTCTCTGCTTCTAGATTGTAACATGGGCACAGCAAGCCATTCTGGCGCAAAACTGTTGTTCCTCTTGTGGTTATTAGTAGAGATAAAGTAGATCTTTGAGGAAAAACCCGGGGCTGCTTTACTGCAGGATGTGAGAAATCCAAAGGCATTAAAACACTTTTTTCCATTCTTAAAGACTTGCATTTGTCCATTAATTTTGCTAGGAAAATTATATTTGCTACAATAAGAGATTTTGATTAGCATGCAAAAATTAAAGAACGTTCAAATTTGTGTGTCTTTGACCAATAAGTCTATTGTTTTATGTGCGGTGACTCCTGTGAAAAGGCATTTTTTCCACATTAAATACAATTAAACATGAAACAGAGACTGTATTTACGGTCAACTGGGACACCGTATCATCACAGTATTAACTTCTGTGGATTTACTGTGGCAGATGAGTTAGCCAACTTGTTAACATCTATGTTAGTATCATGGCTAATCAAAGCTCACCACATCGCCAACAGCTATTCACACCTATTCACTTTTTTAAACTACAGATCAATGTGTAGCACTGTGATGCAGAGTATTTAATCATCTAATTTAATTACGTGTCCATCTGAGTCATTGCTATTAATGGTCAGCATATTAGTCAGCTTGCTAACCGCACCAGCATGGAAGATTTTTTTCATCGCCAATCTTACGGACTTGCCTTGGTTATGTCATCTCGCAAGGCGCCGCAAACTGTGTCTACTGTGGCTTTATGGGGCACTCGTAAAACAGTTCAGCTGTTTTTCTTGGGTTTTGTACATGACATTTGGGTTTCCATTGAAAGCAACTTTTGCTGATGCCAAGTCTGATGCAACTTAGTCCACAATTCTGGCTGGAGATATTCCGCGTATGTGCAAAGGCACATGTTCATGTGCTCATAGCTCTAAGCCCCCGCCTCCAGGCACTGACCCAAGCAGCCCACAGCAGAGCAATCAGAGGCTTGGAGCCCATTTTCATGTTGGTTTAATGGGTTAGTAATTCTCTGGCAGGAGGCGAGACAGAAAGCAGATGGACAGTTCATCAAGAACAATGAGCAGCAGCTGGCTGGCCCGCTCACCCTGGCCTGACCAGGCCGGGCTTTCAGTACAACTTCAGCCTGGTGTTAGACCCGTGCCATGACTCTGGGGATGGCCAAACCCAAACACACATGTTGCTAAGTGGGAGGGAGACAGGCCTGTAAACTCCCCCTCTCATCACCACGTGTTCAGGTTTCCCTCTCCTCCCTCTGGGCCTTTTTCTTTAGCTTCCATTATTGGTGTCACTCCTCTTGCAATACATTAGGAGAACAGAGAGGGTGGATGAGAATAATACCAAATATATGTGCACCATTCATCAATGTTGAAGAGGGAGGGTCTGAGGGAGATTAAGAAAGGAAAACAGACTGTGCATTTATCACAATGACACATTAAAGCACACAACATGAATATCATAATATTCTCTTTGTTGTGTGACTGAAGGATTACAGCAGCATAAATACTAACATATGGGCTTATCTAGCCGGCCAGAACAGGAACAATGTTGCCATTCCATGAGAGCAGCAATAGCAACTAACATCTTTTTTCCTCTGTATTTTTTTTTCTACCTCCCCACACTTTTCCATTATTACTGGGATCGCTTCTACTCGGCGTGGGAGAATATCTCAGCGCTGGACGGTGCTTTAGTCAAGGGTCAGAACAGCCAGAAATCTGAGGGAGGTTCTGAAGGCCAAGCGCGGAGTGGACATCACAGTTACTATAGTAACTATAGAGGGAATCCGTGACGGGCTCTTTTTGTACTCGACCTCCCTGAGACGAGCCAGAACAGGCCAAAGAAGCCTCAAGTTGAATGCGACCTCCTCTACCTGCCCAAACTGCTTTTAATGAAGTCATCTGCACAATCTACACTTCATAGAGGGCGACACTTAAGCACTGACCTCTGATAATTAGCCGCGACATTAAAATTAATTTCAGGGTGCAACTTTTAATAACAGCTGCAAGTTCCATTTTTATTTCGTTCATCCAACAAAAACAGAAAGTGCAGGGAGCATTCGCAGTTCAACTTTATGAATATTCCGCTGACCTCTTAATCTTTGGCTCCACTTCTCCGCCGCACAAGAATGAATCGCGCAGACGAACAAAAGGTGCGTGCGCTCTCCCACCCCTCCCACCCAAAAGAAAATACAGACGCTCACAATTGTACACTCCGACGAACCCACAGAGAGAGCAAAGCTGAGTAAATAAGAGAGGACAGACAGTCCAAAAAAAGTTAAAGAACAGTAAGAATACTGTTAGAACGGTCAGTACCTTGAGGGCCATACTGCCCGCTTGGTGGTCCATAAGAGCCAGTAGAGTTGCCCTGCTGATAGCCACTCACGCCATGCTGCATCTGGCTCCCAGTTGAGGGGTGTGGAGATACAGGTGGCCCAGACTGAGGACCATACTGATTCCTCTGCATGTTGGTCAAGAACCCTGTCGCACAAACAAGCACTGTTGGTCAAAAGATGGGGGCTTGTTACAGCAATGTGAATCATTTCTCCCACTGTAACAGCAGTGTAACACATTACAGTTATAGTAATCACAGTCACTGATTTAATAAGGGATGTGATCCTTGTGATAACATTAGGATAACAATAAGTATGCAGTTTAAATAAACATCCTCCCTGCATTATCAGCGCCCCTGTCCTATGTGACTGCTGTGCATGCCTGCCCCCTGCCACAGCTGAATGCATGACTTTGATTGTGAATATGAGTACAACAAACAATCCGTGGAAGCATAAGTTCAGCAAACTATCTGGTGAAAGATCTAACCATGCTAATATTAAACCCATTGATAAAGATACCTCTTTATCAGCACAGCACAGGTTTTATCCAGTGCTGTCAAGTTTAGTCGTGTAGAGTTTGAGGCAACTGTTTTTTCGGACTATCTTCTGGCTTTTCAGCATCAGCCATTCATCATTTTAATCAGGTATAACTGGCGGTGTCTTGTTAAAGTTCATTGATAGTGACATGTTTTTTAAATTACATGCGCTGGAATGGACTATTTCTTTCTAACCAAATTACTGGAGGGGACTACTGGGTTTTTCTGTGCACAGCTGATATTCAAGGAAGCGACAGTTAGTATAATCCCATTATAATTTCATTACAGTCCAGCACTGTCAATTATTAAAAACCTTGTTTTAGCCTAGGTGTTTCCAAACTTTTGGCAGGCAGCCTAGAAAAGAAAAAAATACTGAATCATAGTCACCACATTAGTTATGATAGTAGATAACAGCAGAAAATAGGACTTTCTTCTTCAGACTGGCTCTGATTCCTCTGCATGTTTGTTCCCTGTCGCACTAATGAGCACTGCCGGTCAAAAGTTTGGGGCATGTGACAGTAGTATAACCGTCGTGTGACAGTAATGTAACACATTACAGTTATTGTAGTCTCATTACAGTCACTGCTTTAATGAGGAATGTGTTGCAGTGTTTAAGACTCTTCTCAGTCTCTGCTCCACAGTGGTGGAACGAACTCCCTCTTCCTATCAGTGTCGCCTGAAGACCCACCTCTTCAAGGAGCACCTTGGTGACAAACTACGTCTCTCATTACTACTAAAAAAAAAAAAAAAAAAAAAAACCACCTAACCCACCCATCCCTTCCTTTGTCTTCCTTTGTCTTTCTTTGACAGGTGTTGTTTAGGTATCATTTGACAGGTGTTGTTTAGGTGTACCGAGCGTGCAGTATCCTAGTTGAATGGTGGATGTTGACTTAAGTTTAGCTTTACAGGTCTAAGATACAGTTGTGGACTACTTAAGCACTGATGTACGTCACTCTGGACAAGAGCGTCAGCTAAATGCCGTAAATGTAAATGTTAAATGTTCATGTGTCTTTAAGAGAACTACAATTATGAGTGATGCATTTTTAAACATAAAAAGTCCAACATGAAAGCCTGACTTTGTGAATTTGAGTATTTCTCCGCTCCACCCAAATATAGTAAACAGTGCAACTGAGCAAAGGTGTGTGCAGATCTAAGTTTAACACTTGCACCTGTTCCAAAGAGTGCCATACTGTAGCTATATATGTGTCTATATGGTTTGATGTGTCTATATGGTTTGATGTGTCTGTATGGTTTGATGTGTCTATATAGTTTGATGTGAACACTAGCTATACTTGCAGGACCAGTCCAAGTCCAGCTAGATGATGTAGGAGCTACCCAGGTGGTCACAAGACAGAGTGGATTCGTCCTCCCCAGAGCCGCTGACATCCCTGACAACACAGTGCTACCGAGACTGCAGACAGTGCTGCCCAGATAAGAGAGAGCAACGCAGGCCCTGGTGGAGGCTACACTGAGATTTAACTATAACTAAATTGAGAGGAAATAGAGAAAAATAAATATAAAAAAAACATTGCGGGAGCATTCACGAGCTGAATAGCCAGCAAAAACTGACATTTAGAGCAATCCTCACTGGACCCAGTATTTAACTGGAGTGGCACTTTATTACATTTAAAACCCCTGGGCAAACAGACCTAAAAGAGGAGGGGGGGTTGGGGATCCTCCAATCCACTCAGATGTGAAAGGTTGCCTCTGCCGGGCCGCTTTGCACAGTAATATTCCAGATTAGGCTAAATGGAAGTGTTCGGCAGAGCAGCAAGCGGCAGCGTAAGAGCGTGTGCATGTCGAGCACAGGGCCATCTCCTTTTTTTATTGAGTGGGGCCTTTCAAACACACACAGACAGGCAGCCGGTCATCTCCCCTGCACTCTGTTCCGCTTGGGCAGCGGTACTCGGCTAGCCGTCTGCAGGAGCGGATGATGAGACAAGGGCTGAAAGTGCTTAGGCTGCCAGCGAGAGTAGCTTTAACAGGGGGACATTATTGTAATGTTTTGGTTCCATTAACGTAAGGGAGTTCGGGGAAAAAAAAAAGAAAAAGAAAAAAAAAAACACGGTGTAATACCGCGTTTTAAATTGCCTGGAAAATGGATGGAGAGAGAGAGAACGCTGCGCCGATGGTGCTAAAAGCAAATAATGCATTCCACCCCCACCTACCACCCCCCCTTTGCACAAACCCCCC
>JBBPCX010000001.1:48368760-48398427 GCA_037974365.1 Hydrocynus forskahlii
TCTATGGAGCTTGCTTTGTGCACTGGGGCACAGTCATGCTGGAATAGAAACGGTTCTTCCCCAAACTGGGTCCACAAAGCATGGTGTTTTCCAAAATGTCTTTATATACTGAAGCATTAAGATTGCCCTTCAATTGAATAATTAAGAGGTGTGTCCCAACACTTTTGTCCATATCGTGTATCATGTCCCATGAAAATGTGTTTAAGTACCGTGATGTTATAATTTAATATTTTTTTCCTACCATTAAACACTACCACCACACACACTCTCTGTCCAAAAGCAGCAATAGCCTGCATCACATTGTAACTCCAAAAAAAATAAAAAATTCAGTTTAGGCAAAATCTCACTGTCAGACCCAGCCTGCATGCTCTGGATGTGTTTTGGGGGTTCATAGATCTAAATGTGAGCATCTCTCCAGGACATTAAAGCGATGTGGCCAGTAAAGAGGGCCCCATCACTCCTCTGTGGCCTCAGTGGACTCCTCTCATTCTGATCCCACTCACTGAGCTGTGCCGGCTTCAGCTCATATTACCATAATACTCTTCGCTTGCTAAATCCAGCCGATAACAACGCTAACCCAACCTGCTAGCTTCATGCCAAGGGCCAGTGGGCTGATGGAGGTAAAAACACTCGCGGACCCACTGGGCTTGCTACCGCGCTTGCTCACCCCGCTTCCTCACACGCTGACCTTTCTGTGCTCTTAAGCCCTGGAAGCACTTCAAGCAAGAGCAGATAAACAGCTTACTCTGAAAGCAGCCCTCGTAAGTATGCCCAAACCACATCTTTAAAGGGAAACAGGAAGGAAGGACAGACAGACAGAAGGAGGACAGGCAGGGGGGAAGGAGGGGGGTCCACAGTCCTGTTAAATGGACCTCGATGGACCTTGGAGAGGAGTAATAAAAATGGAGAGAGACAGACATTTCTGCTTTTCAATGGCAGCTCAAGTGCATGGATGTCATTAGGGGCTGTGCTGCAGTCTGTGTCAATTAGAGGCTGTTCTAAAGTGAGTGCTTCCACTCCAACCACAATGGACATGCTTCTGTAGACACAAGTGAATAAACCACACACCGTTCCAAATTCAAATTCAAGTGTGAATGCAGACACACAAAAACACACATTTGACAAAGATTATGGTAATGAAAGTAATTATATAAGAAGATGATGATGATGATTATGGGTTGGTTTTGGTTCTGCTTTCCTCTAAGCCAAAAAGTAAAAACGACCGACTAACGGAGGGGGTTTACACATTTTTTGCAGACAGAGGCACATTTTTTCTTGCTTTAAATGGGCGGGGCGTGTGTCATGAGTGTTCTGTGCTGACCAACCAGTTAAATAGCAAGATGGGCCTAAAGATCATGACAAAAACATGAGAAATATTTTTTTAAAAGCTTGTTTAGCTTGTTCATTGTGAACCCCCACCAATGCTGAACAGTTACACAAAGGCACTCAGCCTAGACCTGATTATATTCCGCTCCTGAAGTCATGACTTTATTAGCCAAATCTACATACTTTTACCACAAGTGTAAGATAACAATTCTGGTAAGGCCAGTTGTCACAAAATACTTGCCAAAAATATTTATAGTGTATTATCAGTTATATAATGAGGCCTTTAATACTGTTGTAACAGTAGTAAACCTTCTCTGCTGTGATGCTCTAAAGCTTTGTGGTACAAATGCTACATTCAGCCTTCTTTTCAGCCAAGAACAGTCAGTGGATGAAACTGACTAATGGTGAGTTTTAAGAGAAAGTGACAGCACAGAACAGGTCAATGAGCATCAGACACAAGGTCAATGCTAAAGCCTATTTAGCATCACTTACGCTCAAGGCAGTGAAATCTAATTGAGTGACTTAAGCAATGGATTATTGATGCTGTATTTGTGATCAGGATTTACCACATACTGTAGATACAGGTGAAAAATGAAGGAATAATTAGGTAACCAGGCTGTACAATATGAAAGTCTTACAAAAGGGAATGTTTAACACACAATTAGTTTTGTCTGAGTCATCAGTAGTTCTAGGACTCTGACCAACTGAGGCAAAAACAGTATTCAAGGCTTACATTAGACCAGTTAAAGGAGCCTGTTAACAACACCCAGCGGTGCCTCACTGTCATATTAATCCTATATGCACTATATGGACAAACGTATTGGGACCATTACACCAACGGGGACTTTAATGACATTGCATTCAAACACATAGACTTCAATATGAAGTTTCCTCCCCCCTTTACAGCTATAACAGCTTCCACTCTTCTCTGAAGGCTTTCCACAAGACTTTGGAGTTTCTCTGGGAATTTGTGCCCATTCATTCTATAGAACATTTGTGAGATGTTCGATGAGAAGGCCTGGCTCACAAGCTCCGTTTCAGTTCATCCCAAAGGTGTTGGATGGGGTGGGTCAGGGCTCTGTGCAGGCCAGTCATGTTCTTTCACACTGAACTCCTCCTTTACAATATGGACCTTGCTTTGTTCACTAGGGTACAGTGATGCTGGAATAGTAAAAATCATTCCCCAAACTGTGTCCACTAAATTGGAAGAATGCCATTGTCAGCATTAAGCCTTAAATGGAACCATAAAAATTGCCCTTCAGTAGAAGTAAGGGGTCTAGCCCAAACCCTGAAAAACAGGCATGTCCCAATACTTGTGTTCATATAGTGTAGCAATAAAAAGCTCAGTGGATGCTAGGCCTTTATGTAATTTATCCATTTTTGTTGAACTGAAATGCTGAATTACAAACTAGTTTCTTATCATTCTTCTAGTTTTGTGAAAGTGGCTTTAAATCATTAAGGTAAGTGTATCAAATATGTGTATTAACACAGATGGCCCTATGGCCCTATGCAAACTTGGGGTGGGGGTTGCATGGGGAGTTTGGTTGTGACAGATGGGGGTGGTGGGTGAATATTTTTCTCTTTTGCGATGAGAAGTTGACACCCACTTTGACACAAGGGGTGGGGTACCGGCTCTGTTTATCCCTATTGTGCCTGCACAGAAACTTCTTGCTAATGTATGAAAAACATATATAATGACGGGTACTATAACCATGTGAAATGCCATAAATTACGATGATATTATATCTCACTTTAGCATGTTCACTATTATCTACTGCATCCAGACACTCCTAAAGAGGAATCGTTAGGTATGCTTGTTTTTTAATCAGAACCTCCCTATAATAAAACATGTATAAGTTACTTTTTGGTCCGTTTGTCATCAAAATCTCAAATACTGTGAAGTTTTGTTATGACAGTGACACAGTGATATAACTGCAGCGTACAATTCTGGAAAACCTCTGGAAAATCCTTTGGGTAGACAGCAAAGAAGTCCATTTAGGAGAGAAAGGGTTTGTCAGGCTTCAGTGCTTCAATCTAGAGTCTTAACTTACGCTGAAACCCCCCAACAAGAAGCCATTAAACCCCTTTCTTAATAACATAGGCCAGGAGGTGCTCGCGAATGGCACAGTCACTTTCCCCTCACAAACTGAGCGGGTTTGGGGTGACGGATGGATTCCGGTTCTAGCATGCACCCCTGTCAGCACTGCACCTGTATTACTATGCCGCTAACACAGCTCATGTCTCCATAGGCAGAAAATGCACGGGGCCTCTCAATTGGTTTAGAGACATTTTGGGCTGAGCAATGTGATTTCTGCCTGACTGTCACAAATCTAGCACGACAGGAAAAATCAATTTGCCCGGCGCTTCGCAGCTCGAGGAAAATCCGAATGCCAGGCAAGCCTGGATAATGTTCCGGCATATTGTATTTGCTTCACTGAGACTGAAAAATAGCCGAGCCATTCATATCTGCAGCCCACAATACAGGACGGGGACCTCCTAATATTTCTGCTTCCCTCCTAGAAACAAAAATAGATTAGAGGGTCTCATATCAGTCTCACTCCAGACTGAAATCAGACATTTGTATGGGAGTTGACTGGAATGGAAGGTCAAAGGTCAACTGGGGGGACCTGCAGCTAGCGCAGTTTGAAAGCGGCGATGCTGAATGGCTGTGAGCAGTAGAGAATAGGAATGACAGCTACCCTGAGCTGCCCTGTGAAGGCCCCAGGGGCCTTGGAGGTGCTGACAGGTCCTGTACAGGGGCAGTAAGGTGTGGCGGTCGTCACAGTTGGCCGCTTGGAGCTGAGATATAGGCCAGGCTGGAGGCTAAAGTGAGAAGTTCCACCTGGATCGCTCTTATTCACACAGTCTAACTGTGCTGTTTGCTGTAACTGGCCCACGCACCTTCACAGCTCAAGGTTAATGTGCTAGATAGAGGATCTACCACCTGGCCTGAAAAAAACCCAAATTATAATACTGTTACATAATAATCTACACACATGATGTCCACCAAGGCTGTCATAAACAGAACTGACCAAAGACTAAAATACCTCAAATGTATATGAATGCACTGAATCATTGTTAATAAAAAAGACTCGAAAACTGCATGTATGTATATGTATTATATATTATATATATATGGCCTAATTGTAAATTCTCTATTATACATGTCGCATTTTTAAAAATAATTCTGTCATAATAATGAGAAACAATTATAAAACATTAGGTAATTAGTGTATATAAAAATTTCATATTAGTACATGCCTGCTGGGCAGCAGGCCTTTTTTGCTTGAGAAAACATCATTTTCTGTTCTAATATCAGTACAGATCTTGAAATGTTCAATATCAATAGGTACAGGTAAAGCCTTTTCTTTTAAACTACTAGGCTTTAAGTTTAGCTTTTTTAAGCACTTCAGTTAACATGAACTTTTTTTCTTGGTTCACAAAAAAATCTGGTAGAGTTACAATAAAACAGAAACAAAAGAACTGCAATTCTAGTATAATACTAATATGTGCCGAAACATTGAAATCAATATAAGATTTGTTACAGGATCAGAAGATTCATTCTTTTCTCCTCAAGTATCTGTTCCAGCATTTTCTGCTAATACTGACCCAATATTGAGTATAAGACAAGTGACACCTCTAAAATAAGAACAAATAAACATTAATATTATAAATGATCAATTTTAAAACTATGACATGTATCATGTTAGTTGGCCTGTAAGTTTGCAAACTATGTCTAATTCTCCACCGGGTTTTTGTAGTAACTGTCCAGTTCTTAGTTTAGCTAATCACTCCTTCATTAAGTTCAATATGGGAATGTTCTAATGGTGCCCATGCAATGGTTCTGGTGCATGGGAAAGAGGGGAACATCCATTCCTCTACACTCTGCATTATATCAAGAATATGCAACATGCTTTGTGTTCTGTTATCTTTCTATCATAGCCAGCATGGAAATTTTGAGCAGTTAATGCTACAGTGGCTCTTCTGTGGGACTGGACCAGGTGGGCTACATTTTCCATCCTCTCTTTATCCTTAAAATGTAACAGGTTGTTTCGGTTGTTGTGCATTTAATGCACATATTTTTGCAAATGACCTCATTGGTTTTCCACAAAATAGGTCCATTACAAAAATATTGTTCCCATATGGCAATGTTTTTGGTTTCAGTATTGGTATTGGAATAGAGAAAGTGGTACTGTGTCATCTCTACATGCTACACATTCGTATACTTTTAAACAATTTTTACGCTGGACTAAGACTCTTGAATAGTAATGCAAACTTGCAGTAATCTTATGCACAATTCAAATCTCGGCTTTGCATTTCTGCCAGACGTCTGGACAACACACAACAGCAAAGTCTCTTGTTTATGAATACTACAGAAGATGTAATTATGAATTGTTTACCATGCTGAACATGCCGTAATCCTATACATTTTAATGGCTCATCAATCATAACTGCATCCCTCACAACAACATGTGCCATATGTTAATCTCAGGTTAGTGTAGAGATGCATTTTGGCACAAAATATATCTCCAGCAGTGTGATTAATCCTGACTCTTCTATGTTTTCTCGTGCCACGCTGCATCTGTATGGCACTGAGGGGTTTAAGCTCGGTGCGACGCCTGCCGCTCACGTCAGAAGCTGGAGCCTGCTTTTCATTAGCGTCAATCACACGCTGCGCACGCCACGTTTGCCATTCACACGCAGCCTTCAGGAGCTCACTCATGCATTGGTCCCGCCTCGTCAGGGTGATTGACAGCTCAGCAATGGTCAAGTCTTCACCAGGGAGGCTGCAGGAGCCGTCGCTGGGGCCAGACGATCCACATCTGCATCTCATATTTAAGTGTCAGCCACTCACGTCCGACACCTGACGGAAATTCATTAAGTGTGCAATTTCAGCACTCGCTCACTTATTCCGCTGAGGCTGAAGATGCAGACGAGTTTTCCACAAATCTTCTGTTTTTTAAATCATCAAATCGCTGTTTTAACTGAGGAGCAGCATATGGCCATTGTCAGCAACCGGCAACAATTCCTCCAGGACTCCCCTTACGAACACGTGGATGAACGAACCTTGAAAAACACAAATGGCACCTATACGTGTGTATAGCCGCACCTATAAACACTGTTCCTAAACGGTTCCAGGTTCAAAAGCTGAGACGAGGACTGACGTGCCTACACGACTGATAAGCAGCAGTTTTAATTGAAGCCGCAAAGAAAATAAATTTAACCCTTAAAGGACTAGTTCACTAAAAAATCCAATTAACACAATTTCACGCCTCTTCCAGATGCAGATGATAAGTCAAGACATGTTTGGAATCTTAACTTTGCTTCTTTATTTTAGCACTGGAGCTACCAGGCTAACATGGCTAACGCAAGATGTCAACAGTGACTATAAATGTTAGCCAGGTTAGCCAGGTAGCTCCAGCTAATTCCATATATACACTCCCAAAACTTCTCTCTACCAACCAAAATACATCCAACTCTTTATTAAGGTGGTGCAGACTTTAAGTTATAACAGGAACAAAAATTCACTGTATTGCTAAACTGTTTTAGATGACAGGGTCTGTTTTCACAAACTGCCTATGAGTAGAAGTACAGACCTAGAATCAGTTTTTATGATAATAACCATAAAATCAGAGGAATCTACTCCCAGATTAGAACTTCTCATGATTGCTTTATGAATATCTGCCCTTGCATATGGATGCCTCTTGTGGTGAAGTGGTGTTGATTTTTACAGTTCACAGTAAGCCATACTGAATCCTAAACCACATCCACAAGTCTGCACCACCTTAATGAAAGCTGGATGTGGTTTGAGCAGAATAAGAGTACCTTTGGTGTTTTGTTTACCACAGAAATGATTTGGGTGACTATTGACTATAGAGTAAAAAACTTGGCTATTTTCCTGTTCCTTTACGGACTTTGTATATGGGACCTGTTTCATATAACTATACAAGAGTTGCTATACAACTATCAAAGAGTTAATTTTCATTTAATTATGATTTATTTGAGAGTTGACTCACACACAACACTGCAGATTAGCCAATTTCTAAATCTGCTCAAATCTACATGCCAAACCAGATCTTGTGCCAAACTCATAAAAATGTGCCGATGGTTACAAATGCCACAACACCAGTCAGAGAAGACGGATGATGCAGGCTCTAGCATTTACTCCCAATCAACAACAATGGCAGATGAAAGAGAAGTAATGGAATCAAAAGCATGATTAATTGTTTAAACATAGCCTCTTGATGGTAATTAAATTAAGCATATGGAGCTTGATTGGGCATTTATCTCCTCATTTGTCTCTCTTTTACTTAGCTCCTTAACCTTTAGAAATCTAGAATCATTACTGTTGTTTTGCTACACGAGAGATTTACATTAGCAAATTATTTTTTATGAAATTGCATAATTAATTACTAGTTATGCACCAAAATAGAACTAAACTGAGTTGACAATAAATAAAACCGAAATGATCACAGCATGCCGACGGCAGTGTGTGTCTATGAAATTCTGCATCCTCAGCAACCAGCTGGGATTTGGTACAGGTGCATACCTGGGCCACTGGCGGGGGATATGGGGCCGGAGCGGGACTGGCCGGACCCCGCAGGTGAGGCAGCGGGTGAAGGCGAGGGTCCACTGCGCATGCTAGAGAGACGGGGCGAGGTGTGGGGGGAAAATGGAGACTGAGCCTGGTTACTCTGCTCGCCCTGACTGCTGCTGGAGCCAGAGGCACTGACCGCCGAGCTGAGGGCAGCTTCTGTCCCTGTGGGTAGATCATCGATAGAGCCGGACAGGTCCTGGAACACGGAAAGAAGTAGAAAGTACAGAGGTTAAATATCAGAAAGAATGATGCTTTACATCTGGCAGCAAATGTAGCATGTGTTACTGTGTGTGTGTGTGCAGGAGATTATACTGTGTGTTGTGTAGGGATGTGTACCCACTTGCCATAGAGGTCCTGGGGTGTTTCACTAAAACTATTCAATCAAACACTTACCTGTTAATAAAACACTTTCCACATCTGGAAGTGTACTTGTGTTTGTGACTGGGATGTGTTTGGATCCAATGTGAGGCCACACAGTGATCAGATATGAATGTGAATGGGGCTGTTTACACTTTGCATCAACATGAAATCCGATCACAATTGGATTGTACTTGACAATGAAGAGCCAAATGTACACACACTCAAAAGTTGTGATCAGATTACAATCAGATTTTAAACTTAAACCATATTTGAAGGATATGGTCTTTGACACAAGTGTGAAACACTTCATATATTTGCATACAGCTTTAATTAAGACAAACAAACCCGTGATGGAGGAAATGCAAAGCTGGAGTCCCAAAATGAAGAGCCTTCTTGCTTGGCACCATGCCAGCCTGATGTGAAATTTTAAAAACTGTGTATGAGACTTGATCACTAAAATAGCTACTTTTGAAATGAGTAAATATGTGTGTCGTGTCTTTACTGAATGGTGAGCCAATCCTCACCATTCGATGTTATTGTCAAGTGTAAAAAAGGGCCTTATTGGCACCCCACAGTAGACCTGCCTCATTGCACTGCTTCCAAAACTTTGGGATCAGAGCTAAATTGGGAGCAAGAATGAGTTACTATTCTAATTTACCCTGAGTGTTTTTCTCTAGGTATTTCTCTGGGTCTCTGTGTATTTCTCAGCATCCATATCTGTCTTTTTTGATTCTGTGAGGGTGTGGGTGCAGTGGCACAGCTGTGCTGCTCACCGGTCGCAGAACATGTTAGGTAATGTTTGTCAAAGCCGGCAATTACACAAAGAGGTGTTAGCAGAAGCAAGAACCAAGCCAGTCCAAATATTCAACGAGTTGGGTCGTTTTCCAACGTGGCCCAAATCCAATTTGTTTGCCGCTCTGCTGCAAATTGCTCTGTGCATTGAGTCTCCAAATAGCTGTCAACTACTCCCAGTTGGCATCTTGTATCACTTAATTCGCTCCTGAAGCATGTAATTGTCATAATAAGAAAAATATTGAGGTGATAATAGCCACTTACTTTGAAATACCCGGAACCCCATATAATAACTCACACATTTCTTGTAGAATTTGAGGGGGCCAGGCTTTTTTGGAGCAGACACCCTATGTGTTGCTGATGGCCCCCCATTTACTGCTGTCAGGAAAAGCTGTCACTCAGGAGCAATGCAATGCATCGGGGGAACGTCTCAAAACAAGCCATGCACAGACACACACACACACAAAGCTAAAAGCATTTCAATAAGCGGGGGAAATGCTACACTGTAATTTTGAGAGGAGTGAGATTTGCTTCGCACAAAAGCCCCACCGACAGGCACTCAGATGTGAATTAATGAGAAATGCTGGGAGAAAGCATGGAGGGCCATTGCTCTGGTCAAATAGTCTAGACGGGGAGGAGTCGGCGCATTCAGCTGCTTTTCGGTCCAATTGAAGAGATGCTGGCCACCCACAAACACACGTACACACACACACACACACACACACACACACACACACACACACACACACGTACAGACACCCAGACTGCATACAGCATTCAACATCATCTGCATCAGCCTGTTAAATGAACTAAATGTAAATACAGCAATACACGGCAATATTCAAATAACTGCAATACAGTGGCATCATGTTTGGCAGAGTATGATACAAACATTCAGCACCATCTGAGAGTCAATCTTCAAACTGTCATATGAACTAGATGTAAGTATATGTACAGCAATTCACATAATGGTGCAATAAACTTGTGTTATGTTTGGCAAAGCACTATTCAAGCAGAACAAAATTCAACACCATTCAAGTTGGTACCTTCAGCCTATCTAGTGGACTCGATATAAACAAGGAAAGGCAATGAACAGAACTCTAATACAGTAGGGTACGAACTGGCAGAGTATGACGCTCTACAATATAAATTATAGACAAAAAATAGGTATATCTGTGAAAAAACTAGATACACTCAGAGACAAAGAATGCTGCAAAACAGTGGTGTTTGGTAGAGCATGATGCAGAACATTCTACACTCACTAGATATAAACACTTGACTTGAACCCTGCTATGTAACAATGACATAAACTTGCCATAAACATGCCATGACAAATGACAAATGTTGTCATGAGTCACTTTAATATGACAGTGTTGTCTCACAATTAGTGGTAACTGTCATCATATAATGTTTGATCTCATAATAGTTTATGTCAAACGCTAATTTACAGCCATGACATCAAACATAGTTTGTGTCATGACAAATATTGGTACTGGTAAAGACACTGTTATATCATGGACATAATCTGTCACAATAACTCATTACATAATATCTGACATGTTTATAGCATGGTTATGTTAATGTTAAGTCTTAAACACTGTAATGTACTTTACTGTACAATAGGGTGCTGCTTGGTGGATCATACACAACAACATTTGTCTTTAGGCTCGTCACAACTGATTATATAGGTATTTGAGAAATTACTACTTTATTTAAACTTAAAAAAGTTTTTTAAAAGGCCAAACAATCAACATGGACTTAACTGAATGATGACAAATCATGCAGAGCCTATCAGTTACTCAACAAAAGATCCTGGGACGCCTGAAAAATACATAAAAACACTATAAATGGGTTATAAATGGACATGTTTCTCATTGTGTCCAGTTTAAGAATTTAAAATATGAGAATTTAAAATATGCATTATAGTTATGAAAATTGCTAAGCATTCTTGAGCTCAGCAAGAAGGTCTACTTATAGAATATAGTACATATATAGATACTTTTTGTTTATTTTAATATTGAATAAGCTGGTTTAATCTACACTGCAAAAGAAAATAGAAAGAAATGGTGTTCACCATAGAGATCCAATAAAAATCATGTTTCTCTCTTTAATTTTTTTCTATTTGCAATATCAAGTTAAGGGGTCTCCTCAGCACAATATTCTACAAATGTATTGCATGGTGTCAGATTATATAACTTTACTAACACTTATAATGTTAAAGAATTAGCATTAATATAATTAATAAACCCTTCTTAGAAACATGATGAACTTTGTCCTGTTTGGGCTGTTTTGTTCTGTTTACACCTTTTAAATGATACCAAGATAATTTTACACAGGACTGTAAACTAACTAACCAGACAGAAAGCACATTTACAGAAAAGACACACACTTCAGGATGCTGAGTCATTTCATAATGTGCAATATGTTTTTATGTGCAATAGTCTTACATGTGCAATATCACTACTTCTGTCAATATTACTTATACACTGCTGATCTCTACTGCACGCAATAATGCACTCCTAACCAGCATTTGTGTCATTAGAAATTCACTTAACTGTAAGTTACTTATCTATAGTATTTATACCCAGCATCTATTTCTTTGCAGTCATAACTTTAGCAATTTCCTCCAGGATCAATAAAGTTTTCTGATTCTGACTCTTAACATCTGGCCATTACTATTTAATGAGGGTTAAATCAATTCTATTGCTGAAAATACCACTAAAACTGAAAAGCAATGACAAGGGAATGTCAACATCATGGTATACTGTATATGTGATACATCACCCAGTAGTAAGTAAAGCACTGCCGTCTGTGGTACAGTGGTGTGCATGATCCCTTCAATTATCGTCTACAGTCTCAGATGAGTAGGTGAGACAGAATGCTGGGTCAGAATTGCTCGGGCTGCCTGAGGGTGGTGTAAGTGTGTGTGTGTGAGAGAGTGAGTGTGTGTGTGTGTGTGTGAGGGAGTGTGTGTGTGTGTGTGTGTGTGTTTGAGTGTGGGAGTGTGAGAGTCAGCACACTGCCACTTCGCTGAGACCCACGTGTAGGGGGATTTCTTGCTCCAGCCGGAGGAGGTAGAAGGTCATGAATAAACACAGTGGGCTGGTGCTGTCCACTCTCATTAGTGCTGATCTCCAGGGGCCCAGTGCCCTGCACATCTTGCCCACTGCAGCACACATCCCACCTGGCCGGGGGTCTGGCTGAGTCAGCCAGCCCGGGATGCCTCCTACTGAGGAAGGAAGAGAGAAAGAGCCACAGTGGGGGTGCTGGCCAGGCTGTCTCTGCCCTGTCCTTGTCTGGACCTTTAATTTGATAGCTCTGAGGATGCAGCAATGCTGTCTCAGTGGGAGACTGCCCAAATAACAGAGACGGTCCAAGCCAGGGGTGGTAGTTGGGGACTGAACTTGGTACATTTTCTAATCCTAAACTGCCAAGGCTAAGAATTGATCTCTGTCCCATAATGGGCTGTTTGTCAGTTACAGAGAAAGTGAGACGGTTAATGACACAGTATTTTTAGGGCTGTTAGAGCTATCCCCTTTAAACCGGCAAGCTGGTCATGGTGCCTTACCGACAGCTAAGATTCTGTCAGTTGACTAATTTACTTATTATTACTTTTAAAACTAATTACAGTTTCTCCAAATGGAAGTTTTGACCATGAATGTATTGAGTGCTTTTTCTGTAGAGAAAAAAAAGTCAGGGTTGCATACAAGTTCTGTGTCAGCACGGAGTTCAACCTAAAATTAACTAATTAGAATTCACCCGTTACAAGAACTTTCTAGATGTAAAGTGTGTATCTTTGCTGAAAAGGACTTCTGGTCAGTTCCTCTTTTGAGCTTGAATCAGTGTTGGGTGATACAGAGACACTTTTGCAGGTAAGAGTCTCTGAGTAACTTGCATAATCCACAATCCACATGGCAAAGAAACACATCAAAACTCCTCTTCATGGATGCACTTTAAAACTTGTAAAGACTATTTTAAGTAGAATTATGTAAAGGTAAAAGGAAATTCTACTGACCTTTCAAAATATCACTAAAGGGGGTTTAGTTCATGAAAAGGTTCATGGCAGAGAACCTGCTTGTATCTCCAAAATTGTAACTTCTTATGAGCAAAAAATAATATATGATCTTGTGTAAGTTAACAGAATAAGAAGTCTCTTCAGGCTATTGGTATAGGTCATTGAAATAGTTTGGCACAGTACAAAGAACAGCAGCAACGACAGCAACAACAGTCTTTTCTAATTATGTAAAATATTTAAATTGACACAACTGACAAAGATTTCGCTACAGCAGTGACAATATGTAATGTTGATGATGGTAAAATAGTAGTAAAGAAAATAAAATAAGTTTGATTTGCCTTACAACTCCCTTAATGCACCTAAAGATACAAAGCTTAGAAAATAAAACTATCGTGAAAACACTTCTGAGGTATCAGGTGGAAAATTTATAATGAATAGCTTCCTGTGTGGGAGCTTTAAGTGTTCGTAAACTCTTCTGATGTCTGGTTGATGTAAACAATTAATTAAGGGGTATAAAAAACTGCGTAATTACAGCTTCTCTTTAAGGTACTAATTTTAAGTTCAACAGTCCATTGTTTTCTGATACTACGTTATTTATTAGCCGTCTTTATGACCAGACCTTTTTGAGCCAAGGACAGAATTCATCAGTGAACTGCTCAGTAGAGACCTCGCGTGACATCACAGAACTCAATTGCTCTTACTTTACTGCCAGTCAAATAATACAATGGCAAAACCAATTAAAGTTAATTCACGTCAGTAGATTTCCCATGTGAGAGCGGACAAGGCCTATTTAGACAGCTGGACTGTTTTCCTGCAGAGTGTTCTGAGATCAGTTCAAGTTCAAATGAAACGATACGAGAATCATTCTGAATGGCAGACAGCGGGAAGACAGTGGCTAATGGGATCCCCCACACTGTGCTTTTGCAAAAACACCATGCAGAAGGTTCAATTAAGTAGAAAACGGAGTTGGAGATGGTACAGATGAAGCCAAACGGAGATGACTATACCATCTATACCATCATTTTAGACTCCAAGAAAGCAGACATGACTTAAATAAAATAAGCATAAGAGTTTAAGAGAAGTCTGAATTGGGATTTACAACTAGCATTCAGAAGACCATTTAGTCCACTTTCACGTACTTTAAGTAACATTCCACTTGATGTCTGCTGAACTAATACAACTGAACTGAATATAGTAGATTTAAATATAACCTTAAATCTAAACTCTATCCTGAGTCTAACATTGAACATCTACAGATAATTTAATTTAAAAAAATGCAAGCAGTTATTTGATAATTACAATGAAACTAATCTCATAGTAATTGAGGAGGTTAAGTAATGAGGTTCTAACTGCTTCAATGGAATACTTTTTGTCGGCTTTTTAAACTTTTCTTTTTTGAAGCTGGTCTCTTTTTGCTCTTATTCATCTCAAAGACAATCTGAAATCAGAACTGGCCTTTCCACTGTGTTAGCAATGTCCATTGTGAACTTTAGTTACATCACCACCCATCAGCAGGAGGGGAGAAATAATATTAAGCAATAACATCAGGCTTAACCTCCCTAACGCCATGAAGGAAAAAACACTCGGCTAACTCAGTGATACCATGTTTCACTCAGGATTACATTACTGATGTAAAGCGCATTATGTTTTTCAATCCTCACCAACTTTCATTGCGTGTCATGGTGACGGCCTACATGCCTTGTTTTGAGTGTTCTGCAGGTCGGGAGTCAGAGTGGGAGGGCCATTGTTGCTGATACTGCCAGATGTGTAAAGCCTAACAAGATCTGATCATAAAACACCCCTACACTTCTTAACCACACATACATACATTGCTTACACTACTGATATTGCTGACTACCATTCTTCCTGTTAATTTATTGGTAGTTCTTCCATTTATAATAATTTTGACCTTTTTTGTAATTCGATTTAGGCGTGGTCTTGGTCTGCCCTATTTTTCATTTCTTTTGAGCTGGGGATCATCTATCAGTTTGATTTGTTTCTAGTAGAACTTTCAGATTGTTGGTTTTTGGTAGCTCATGCATATTTGCCTTTTTGTTTCCCCAGCTTTTCAACCTCAAATTGTTTTGTCCTGGGCTTTGTCAAGGCAGGTCTGGAGGTAAGACTTTTCCATGTTGTGCAACAGTTTGGCCTTAAAATCTCCAGCTAGGTTTAACTGTATTGTCCCATTTGGACTTCCCTGGTGTTTGTTTTGGCTGGAGTGGTGGAGAATGTGGGCGAGGCACATTTGTGGTTGCATGGAGTGACCAATTTGCGGTTTCTTCCTGGGTCAGTGGGCTTTAAGTGCATAAGTACCCACCACAAGTAAAAAAACAGAGTCTAGGATTGAGTTTAGCTAGTTCGTTGGACACACAACTAGGGGTGGGCATGCTGCAAATGTTTTACTATTGCCAAAATAGTTCAGTGTTGTCAAGCTTTGTGATCAGGAGGTTTTGTTATATTGGTTATATTTGAGCCATGGCTTCTGCTGTGGAAGAGTTTCTTCAGCCCCCCTCTGAGCTACACCTGGAGGGGTGTAAGAAGCAACAGTTGTTGAAAATTGCTGAGCACTATAAAACTGAAATTGGTCTGCGGAGAAGAAAAGGTGGCATAAAAGCTATTTTTGTGCAAATTTGATAGATGGGGTGTTTTAACTTTATCAAGGCTACCTCTTCCTGGCCTTTCAGTGCCTGTATTTCTCCCTAGTTTAAATTTTGCGCAACAGAATGAGCTTTTGATGTTACAATTGGACCGGCAGCAGTGGCAATTGGACTTAGAAAAATGAAACATCAAAAAAAAAAAAGCTGGAACTGGAACACATGCAATGGCAAACAGAGAAAAGCACAATATAACTATACAAATTTACTTTGGGCCAAGAGGGGCATTTGTCACTCTGTTCACCCTGTTGTTGATAAGGGTTCAGAATTGTCTGGGTGATCTAATACTAATATAATTGAATATTCTAATACTAATATAATTGGGTATTTGAAATTAGTGTCTGTCATTAATCAGTGGGAGCCTGAGAGGACAGCTGATTCCCGTAATTGGCTTCATGGCACTCAAAAGCTTGTGTTGCAATGTGTTTTTACATGTAAGGCTCAGGAGGCTTATTCAGCATTTAGTCCTAGCAACACCAGAGTCCATAAGAAGGCAAAGGCTGCCATGCACAAAGCCTGTGAATTGGGTCCAGAAACATATCGTCAACTTAAATTCACCCTTCAGTCGTTGGTGCTGCTTCAGATGTCAAAACGTTTGAGGGGCTTGGTGAGTTGGCCGTACTGGAGCAGTTTAAGAACTGAATTCCTGGTAATATAGCTGTGTACATTTACAAATGCAAAGTAAAACTCCATAGTGAGGATCCAGTCTTAGCTGATGGGACATTTTGTCTCATAAAATTAGGTGTGCTGACACTGGGTGCACTGAAGGTAACCCTGGGGCAGTACTTCTGCATTTGTGTGAAGAGCTGGGTTCGGTAGTCCACCAGTTTCAAAAAGAAATGTCTGTGTTCCATCAGATAGAAGTGATTTGGTTAGAATTGGTAATTATTGCCATGACAGCGGTCACTAGATAAATGGTCATGGGTGCTGTGTTTTTACAGACCATTGGTTTGGGTGTTGGGGGTCCTCTTAGGTTTTTTTCTTGGCAAAAATTCAATTCTTTCCATTTCAACTTTTCTGTTAATGAAAAAGAGGCACTAGCCCTCATTTGTGTGGTTCAGCATATGATGTGCAGTTTTCAGTGTTACTATTTTGACTGTTTATACTGATTGCAATCCTTAAACTTTTCTGCAGAATCTGGGTTTTATTTCTTCAGCCTTACTCTCCAGATATCGGTCATATTAAGGGAGTTGATGACATCACTGCAGATGCTCT
Source organism: Hydrocynus forskahlii (assembly GCA_037974365.1). Taxonomy (NCBI): domain Eukaryota; kingdom Metazoa; phylum Chordata; class Actinopteri; order Characiformes; family Alestidae; genus Hydrocynus; species Hydrocynus forskahlii. Next base: position 48,385,721 of record JBBPCX010000001.1, read on the forward strand.
CTCACGCGTCTGCTGTGATGATAGGTATGACTAAAAACTACAATACCCATAATCCTGTGAAGGGGAGTAGGGCATTATGGTAAAAAGCCGAGGCTAGTGGTGTGTGTGTGAGTGTTTTTGAATGAGCATGTGAGAGCACGCTGTGTCAGAATTCCATTAAAGAGTTTATTAGGACCAATTAATGTCGTCATAGTGAGTTCTTGACAACTGCTATATAACCAAAAGTGCAAGAACATTTGGTCTGCAAAAATTTTAAAGAAATTAGCTTTTTAACAACAGTGTCCCCTTTAAGATAAATCTTTATTAGTCCCACAAGTTTCTGTTGTCTATACCACTGTTGTCTGTAACACTATCTTTAACACTGTTACAAAGTTGCAAAATTCAAATATTTCTAAATCTCAACTTAAACAGTAATGAAGTCAAATCAAATATTAAAACAAAGCTCTCAGAGTCCAGAGCATTATAGCAGCTGTGAAGGGGCTCAACTCCATATGAAAGTATCTGAATGCATTGTCATTAAAGTCCCTGTTGGTCTAATGGTCAAATTATATGGACAAAAGTAATGGGACGCCGGACCCCTGAGAAAACCAGCAAAGACCCTAAGCTGCGCGCTGCGTGCACTCACGAGCCAAACAAAGCAACGAACTTTCAAATAAATAACTGTCAATGTTAAGTAAATAATCCATTAACGAATTTCCCACTTGTGGGACTAATAAAGGTTTAACTTATCTAACGCGATAATAATGCGTTAACGTGCCCAGCATATATGATCCTGTGACTTCATACATATTTTACAGAATAGAATAACCTCAATTGGTTTCTATTATTTTGATATAGTTGATATAGTATTTTATTCTATTCTATTGTTTTCTTAATTTCTGCTGCTCTTAACTTTGTACTGTCCACTTTCTGCCATGACAAAGCAAATTTCCCACTTGTGGGACTAATAAAGGTTTATCTTATCTTATCTTATCTTGGGTTGATTTGGTTTAAAATGTTGTCATGCTTTGTGGTTCTTGGTGGAAATGCTTTTTTGAGGAAAGTGGGTGTGACAGCCTCCACTCTTGTGTTTTGCAGGTTGGGTGTCAGGTGGGAGGGCTGCCCTCGTTGATGCTGGACACCTCGGACTCCCGCTGCCAGGTGTGTGAAGCCTAACAAGATCTGGCAGTCACTCTCTGCTCCTCTTCTCCTCAAGCCACCAGTGTTTTTGAGATTTTTGCAATGGCATAAATTCTCCTATTTCTAATTAGGATCTATTCATGGTCTGCCCTCCTTTGACACCTCTTGGAGGCAGGTTGTGACAGTCTGTACAGATATTTGTTTAGTAATGCCTAAATGAAAAGAACTATATAAGTATCCACATAATACATGCTCACTGGTGGCCCTGTGTGGGTCTTAATGATTAGTGAAGTGTGTAAGGGAGGCTAACAATGATTCACAGAAACTTGAAATTGTATTCTAAAGGGCACCAATATGATAAATGGGGCTGATGGACAATGACACATGCCTTCAACACAAAGTATAATATTAAATCTATGAGTATTTAATTAGTCCAGACTTTCCATTTTTATTTGATGAGAATACTGAAGCCCATTAAGTTATGCAATGGTCTTCATACTTGTCTGAAGCCACTGTGAATATTCAAATTAGGAAACTCACAAATCAACCCATAAATTCAAAATGGTCCCATATAAAAGCACCTGCCTCTGGCATCCTGGCGTGTCTTGCACACAGGCAGTGTGGAGGACACTTCAGTCTCAGAGTGGCTCTCTCCTGCTTCTCAGCACTCTCCCGCTGAGTCGCTCTGAGTGGAGAGCCCAGCTCTCTAACAAATCTCCAAAACTGGACCTGTGCCATGCTGTTCATCCACAAGGGTCAGTAACGTCTAATGCTCTTGGCCTACAGCTTCTTTTCTACTTTTTTCTCCGCTTCACACAAATTCATAAGAAGTGTCTTACGTCCTTAAAAATAAAGGTGGCAATGATTAGAATGACAACATATAAGAAAGACAGGTCACTGCGAGTCCCCAAAAGTTGTGGTTAACAAACTGGTACTCAGACGCCCCTATACAGCACATAGTTTTGCTCCAACCCAGCTCCTAGTGCACAGAAATAAATCAAATACAAATAGAACCAAACTATCTACATGTCTCTGAGGCCCAGGTAGAACCTGCCCCATGGAACATTTCAGTGGATGATCCTTTAACAAACCATTTTTGTAAATAAACCTTTTTTTCTTAACCAAAACATAGTTTTTTATATAAAGGTAGTTTTAAATAAGCTCATACAAAACTGAAATTCAAATGCATTTCTTTTTTCCTCACATCTTTTTTAAGTTTGTCAGCATCCTCCATCCATGTCATCCCACATATAAGAGGCACTTATATGGAGAAAGAAATCTCCCTGTTCTCTCTCAGGCCCTCTGAGGAGTGGTTCTTCTCCACTGTCCTAGGCCTGCAAACACTTGAGAATGATTCAGTGACCAAAGTCAGCCTGATTCCCTCTCGGCCTGACCTTTATTGTGGAGTACTGTCCTCCATACCCCGCTGAAGTAGACCAGCCTCTTCTTCTGAAGGACATCAGAAGGAGGTTTCACTAATACATCAGTTGACATGGCAATTGGTCAGCCGGGATGCAACGTTCCTCCCCGCCTCCTCTGTCCATAAACACATGCTACTCAACTTTACGAACTGTTTCTCCTGCTGCAGGAACATTGTGCCACATCACTGGGCACCTCTGACAGGTCAGGATAAATTACACCCCAGACCACAGGACAACCCTTCAGAGAAATATTTCAGAGCAAATACCTCCACAAGATGTTATGTGACAACAAATCAGAGTTTGGTGTTTCTAGGGCACAAGATATTTAATTTTTTTTTTTTAAATGTATAATGTTTACCTTGTAATGGTTCTAACTGCAGTTAGAACTGATCCATCCCAGCTTTGTTCTGATTCCTATCCTTCTCTATGAGGGTCAGATAATATTTCTGCTTAATTTGATGTGTTTTAAGAAGGAGGAATAGAAATGGTAAGCCATTTTCAGCAATGGAGAATCAGGCCAGGACATTGTTCAGACTTGTCCGTTCACACGTAGCACACAACAGGGGATTTTCTGTGTTGGACACATTCTCATATACTGAAAATACTGGTTTAGGTGAGGGTGCCATGCAGGAGGCTGGACATGACATAATCACACAGCCAGCGGGTCACAAACAACTGAGTCTCTTGTTGTCGCTTGAATTTGTCTGATGATTTTGTTGGGCACCACTGAGGTACCCTTGAGCAAAGTACCGTCCCCACACTCTGCTCCCCTGCGCGGCATCACTGCTTCACTTGGTGAATGGGCTAAACGCAGAGAAAGAATTTCACACTGTGTGCTGGGCTGTGGTTTGTTCACACGTGACAATAATGTGCCACTTTACTTTACTATATTTGGGGGCTGGATGGGTAAAGTCGTTTAATGCCGACCTCATCTAGAATTAACTGCTGAAAACAAGAAGCCACTCCAGTCACAGGTGCAGCTTCATTGTCAACTACCAAATATAGCACCTCTATCTCATCAGATTTTCAATTTTCAGTTTCCAATTTTTTTGGGGTGCCACCAGAAAACAATCATGCCAGGCTTGCTTCTCAGAGCAATGATCATGTAGATAAGCTGCTATAGTATCTCCTTGCCAACAAAAACTAAAAATAAAAAAATATTTGATTTAGTTTATGTATTCAGCCAGACACTCGTGGCCAACACTTCCACCACCCCCCCATCCCCTCAACTACATCCGGATCCTCTCGCACTGCCACTCACTGAGAACAAACATCTATTGCTGCACATCAACATCTGCTTTACACACTTCTTAAGATCAAGGTCACTGTAAGTCAAAACCTTTCAAACGTGGATCTCATCAAAAGTGAATCACTCTGTGACAACTAAACAAAATTGAGACACCTGGTGGACTCAGCATTGTTGTGAACTCTCACTGTTTTTCATAGCAAGTCATGATAAAGGAGCAAAATAAATGCGAAAACTGAGGAAATATGCAGGATTGGGTCATGGGTGTTTCACAAAAACTAACCAAAGATCTATTTCACTGAGATGTGCACATAAAGGGGTATTCACCTGAAGCCAGTACTCATAGCACTGTACAAAGTATTAGGTGGCTATAAAATTGGTTTGTGGTTTATCTTGGCGATACAAAGGAATAAATACAAATAAAATAAATGCCGTCAAACATAACATTTCTAAAACCTAGTATTTGCTTTATTGATTAAAAGACAGATTTATTTAATGAAGGATTGGATGGTAAGTATTTAATACTAGATGTCTGGAAATGGTTACACACTCATCATATCCCAATGTACCATTTACATTTGTATTTTTTTTTTTATTATTACTGATATAAATGACTCAATAAGACGTTTTCTTTTGCACAGAACCGTTTCGCTTTGAAAGGCAAAAACCATAAATCATTATTTTCTGAAAAAGTCATTGAAAAGTCCAGCAACATGCAACAAAGCTAGAAGGAAAAGTACAGTAGCAAACTGGAAGAGAATGGATCAGCTGTACTCGGTATGCTGTTATTAAAAACACAGTTCAGAAGCATGTCTGAGGTGCTTTTACTTGTCGACAGCAAAGGAAGTCAGTGTGAGGCTGCTTGTCGCCAAACAAGGGGATTACCATAAAGTTTTGGTCCAGTTCCTTTTGATCACAGAGCGGCTCCGGAGCCTCAGCCGAGAGAAAAAAAATTCACTGCGGACAATGATTACAGTCAAACAGTCGGGCTTACACCTCTATCACTCTCTGTGATGGTCTGGATAATTTTCCCACACGCTGCATCTGCAAGCAACGGCATTTTAATGTCGTCTACAGGCTGAAATCTCCGCAGTCCACTTAGTGCGGTGGAATCATTTGTATTCTACTGAAACGTCTGGATTTAAATGAAGTCTTTCATGCGAGTGAGTGGGTAAGAAATTGAAGTACCGTCACAGCGAGGTAGTGTTTTTCTTCCAACCACAAAGGTTCTGCATTCAAACAGTTCCACCCTCAAACACAAGCACACTGCACCAACAAACACACACACACACACACACGCACACACACACGTTTATTTTGTTCTTATTGGATCTGCAAATGTTTTTATTTATGGCTTTCTCCTTTGCTGTTCTTCACACCCAGAATCTTCTGGCGAGTGAGTGAGAGTGAGAGAGAGAGAGAGAGAGAGGGAAAGAGTGAGAGAGTGACAGGCAGTGAAAGAGAAAGAGAATGTGAGAGAAAGACACAGGGGGAGAAAGAAAGATTGAGAAAGAGAGAAGATAGAGTGAGACAGAATAGGGGGCGTGAGAGAGAAAGAGATCGAAAGAGAAGTGAGAAAGGAAGAGAGGAAATGTGAGAGACAGAGAGAGATAGATAGGAGATAGAAAGAGAAAGAGAGGGGAGAGAGTAAGAGAGAGGCAGAGAAACAGAGAAAGGGTGGGAGAAAAAAAAAGAAAGTGAAGGAAAAAGAGAAAGAGAGAAAGAGAAGTATGAGGGATAAAAGAAGGAGAGAGAGAGAAAGAGACAGAGAGAGAGAAAGAGAGAGAGACAGAGAGTGAGTGAGAGAGAGAGAGAGAGAGAGAGAGAGAAAGAGATAGAGACAGGGAGAGAGAGAGACAGAGAGAAAGGGTGGGAGAAAAAGAAAGAAAGTGAATGAAAAAGAGAGAAAGAGAGAATGAGAAGTATGAGGGATAACAGAAAGAGAGCGAAAGAAAGAGACAGAGGGAGAGAAAGAGTGAGAGACAGAGAGAGAGAGAGAGAGAGAGAGAGAGAAAGAGAGAGAGAGAGAGAAAAGAGACCAAGAAAGAAAAAGAGAAGGGGGAGAAAAAGATTGTGACTGGAGAAAGAGAGAGAGAGAGAGAGAGAGAGAGAGGAGAGAGAGAGAGAGACAGAGAAAGAGAGAGAGAGAGAGAAGAGAGGGAGAGCGAGAGAAAGAGAGGGAGAGAAAGAGAGAGAGAGGAGAGAAGGAGAGACAGAGAGCGTAAAGCAGCACAGAGATAAATAAATAAATAAATAAATGGCAAATTCCTCATTTTTAATTCAACTGCTCGTTCAGCTTAACCTCTCCTCTCAGCAATTAAAGCTCATGCCACATCCTTCATCCCCCACCCAGCCGGCTAAATAATGCATCCAGTCCTGCGCACATCTTTTATCATCCCAAATGACAGGCATTAGCATATCTCCCCAGTCAATTAGAGCGTGGCAGAATAATCAGGCCATAATTGAGGGTGAGTGGCAGTAATGGCTGGACGCTGGCACATCTCTTCACCAGTGTGGGTCTGCCGGTTCAGGGAGGCCAGCGCACTGTGTCGAATCAGCGCTCACAACCGGACTGTCCACGCTAACCTCTGTTTCTCACACACTCTTGCACAGACACACACACACACTCCAGTGCTCATTCTTATCCCCTCAACACATGTGCACCCCCCCCCAAACCCTCCACTGCAATGCACTCATCTGTTGTTTTCCCCCCTGCGGATGTGCCCCCTGCATCCTCATCCACTTCCCCTCTCTCATGACTGGCTTCTCATCAAATTCCCCTCCTTCTCTCTCCCCCGCTCTCTCTCTCTCCCTCACTCTCTCGATCTCTAGCTCCCTGAAGTCAAAGTCCATATCGAATGGCTCACTTGTACCTACTCCCAAAGTCCCTGAGTGCCCGAAAGTGGGGAGAGTGAACAGGACCATGCCTTTCTAAAAAGTACCCATTAACACAAAGATCAGTCTAAGATGCTAATGGTGGTCAAGGGAGCCGGACAATTTCAAAAAAATAATCAAAATGACATTTTGTGGATAAAGGCCTCATATAATGGAGATGAAACAGTTTAATGTACTGTGTGAAGTCATTTCGAAATTCCGCATACCATTCACTATCCAGTCCATTCATAATACATAAATAGTACATAATACATAAATAGTATGTAACTAGAAAAATAACAAGTAGTCCGTATTGCATTCACTGTTCTCATATATCAGAACACGCTTAATACACAATTAAATACACAATAATAAGTAAGTTCCCCTTTTGCTTCTAAAACAGCTCTGAGCCACTGAAGGATGACTCCACAAGAGCTCTGAAGATGTGTTGTGCTATCTGTACCAAGATGTCATAGCAGATCCTTTAAGTGGCCGCCATGGATTGGACTAGTTTGTCCAGCACAACCCATAGATGCTCAATCAGACTGAGATAAGGGAAAGTCAACATCTAAAATTGTTCGTTCCTCAACCATTCCTGAGCATTTTTTGCCGAGCAGCAGGGTTCCCTAAAAGCAGAGGCCACCGCCTTTAGGGAATACTGTTGCCATGAAGGGGTGCACTTGGTCTGCAGCGATGTTTAGGTAGGTGGTACATGTCAGAGTAACATCCATACGAATGCAAGATGCAAGGTTTCCCAGCAGAACAATGTCAAGAGCATCACACGGCCTCTGCTAGACCTCTACCATCCCAGTGCCATCTCTTATCCAGGAAAGCAATGCACATACACCTGGCCATTCACATAATATGAAAGAAATTTGAAAGACCAGGCCACCTTTGTCCATTGCTCCATGCTCCAGTTCCACAGCTCACATGCCCATTTATAATCAGAATCAGAAAACTTTATTGATCCCAGAGGAAATTGCTTATTCAATTCAATTCAATTCAATTTTATTTATATTGCGCTTTTTACAACCAGGTTGTCACAAAACAGCTTTACAAAGTCCAGGTCCGAGCCCCTAGTGAGTAAGACAAAGGCAACAGAGGTGAGGAAAAACTCCCTCAGCTGGAGGAAGAAACCTTGGGAGGAACCAAGACTCAAAAGGGGAACCCGTCCTCCACAGGTCGACCCAGAGAGAAAGGAACGACAATCTTTATGGGGATAAATGACAAGACTGGGCCTTAATGAACAACATTATAGACAGATAGGCCCTCTATGGCTAATAGAGTTAGTTTTCACAGAGTGTCCAGAGATGTAAATATTGTTGGAGGAGAAAGTATGTAATGACTGCCACAACATACAGAGACACAGAGATGGTAACAATATAATATAAAGTCTAAATAAAATCTAAATAAAAACCTGTAGCAAGAAAAAAAGCTCAATATGAATAGACTACGCTACATACTTGGTATAAGCACTTTTGTCAGTGAATGGGGTACAGCATGGACAGGTTTGTGATTATGCAGCCCCATACATAGCAAGCTGTGATGCAATGTGTGCTTTTGATACCTTTCTATCATAGCCAGCATAAACATTTTCGGCAATTTGTGCTACAGTAGCTGTTTTGTTGAGTCAGAACAGACAGGCTAACCTTTCCTCCGCACATGCATCAGTGAGCCTTGGGTGTCCACAATGCTTGTCCTGCCTTGGACTGTTTTGATGGGTACCAACCACCGTATACAGGGAACACAAAACATTCCACTTACAGTCTAACAGTCCAATTTGCTAAGATGAGAAAAAAGTTTGTGGAACAATAACACAGACAGTTCATATTACAGCAAACTTGTACAATTCATCCTGAGAGTTCAAACAGTGTTATTCTAATGGTAAACATTATTTCAGTGTGTGTTCCCAGCTCATGCCTCCGTCTAGCCTTCCCTTTGTCTGGCTTCTGTCTAGCACGGTGTCTGCAGCTGCTGTTAAAGGAAAACTCTTAACAATATGACAGTCATCTGAGATTGCAAATTTACACCTGGTTTTAAAAGGTGGAGAAAAACCTGGGCAAAACTGATCCAAAACTGGATGCCATGAGCAGCTCAAACTTTAGTAAATTGAGCAGAACATGTATTCGGTCACACGTGTAACATCTCCACCCACCATTTTACCCGATCCTCCTATGGTTTGCATGGCCCTCCCTCTAATGCAAAAAGAAGAGAAGAGTGTTTTTGCATTTTACCATGCTCACATTCCATAAACTGCATGTAGTCTTGTTTCATACAGAGCATGCAGGAAGCTTGCAACAAATTCATACATCCCTCTGTGATTCCTCAGTTTTCGGTTCTTCTCAGTGTTTTCTCCTGGATACCTGCTTTGTGACAGGGTTGCGACAAACAGTATATAAATAAACCGTGTGCAGCTAAGAAGCAATATGAGTCATGTGGCCACATAAAGTTGATAAACATTGCTTCAGACATGACAAAATGTCATTGAAGTCTGGGTTCCTGGGGCCTGCTGATCTACTCAAGGTTATGCGGTTACAGACCAAAAAATACAAAAAACAAAATCTAAGAAGCAAAAAAAAAAAAAAAAAAAAAACTGGACCAAACACCTTGAACCAGGTCTTCTCTCCATGTTCCCAAGCACCCCTCCCTTCTACCCTCTGTTCTGGGGAAAACTGAGGTCTGATAAAAGAGCAGAGTGAGACGAATGTGGGTTGGTAATGGGTCGGGCAGCGGTACATGTATCAAGAAACATCTGAGACGAGGCAAGGTTAGTTCCCTGCTGTAAGGTTTCCCTTTTGTGCTCGGCAGGCTCTTTTCTTCTTCTCCCTTTGTGTTTCCCCTGCTCACTGGGTTCAATGCTACAGAACATTACCTCTGTGTTTTTGGGCTACGCGCATCTCTCCGAGATGAAAGGCCCAATGACGTGCTATTCAATTCTTCTCGATAGAGGCAAGGGAAAAAAAGGAATAGAAGAAATGAAAGAAAAGGACAAAAAAATGAACTGAGGGTTTTGAATTGTTTCAATTTAACCTCCAGAGAAAGGACGCAATCTATTACCGTTTACCAAGGTGAAAGCAGAAGGAAAAGGAGGAGGAAAAGAGACCAAAAAAAACATGTATTTGTGAAATAAAAAGGTCAGCTTTTGAAGATAAGATGGGTGCAGTTTGTGTAGCGGTTCACTGGGGCCTGCGAGGGATACGTCAATATGAACACGTGTGTTTGGAGGGGCTTTTGTTCACACCCCCTGTGCTCATTTCACTGAGAAATCCACGGTGCCGAGCTCGCGGCCGATGGGGAATGCGTCACTGTCAGAGAGACACTGATAAAAATTAGGCATGCAGGGGCTGATTTGATTGGTGCATTGCAAGCTCATCCTCATCCCGTCTCATTGAGCATGGCTCCTGTCATGGTGCCCGCTGCCCTAATCCATCAACCAAGCATCCAGATCAATACAAGATTGGTGAGAGCTTTCACATAGTGACCCGCATATCATAATAAATACAGTGCTGTGTGTAGTCTCAACTGCATCGATGTGTTCAACTCCCTATTGCTGTGTTTCACTTCTTCCAATTCCAAGGTAACACTGGTAAAAAAAGCAAAAAAAAACCCAACACATGGGGTGTCCTATTAAAGGAAAGATACCCTTTTGTTTTAATGCATTCTGCATCATAAATAAAATCAAGAAATGTACATCCAACAGACAAAACACACCCAAACCTCCAAAACCAAGTATAAAATCAAATCTATGTTCCAAAAGCTCTCGCTGACTTTATGCTCCCCTTCAAACAGACCCTAACATTCACACGAGCAGCTACCCACACACCCCTCAGCTGCCTCATACTTTTCTTTCTCATGTGCATCTAAAACGGCCAAAGGAGAGATTTTTAAGGAAGAGTAAAGCCAAAGGAAAATATGTGAAGAAACAAATTTCCAAAACTCTTGAATTAAAAGATAAAGCAAGAAAATGGGACCTCTAACAACCACGCAAGACCTCGCAGACCACCAAAACTGTCTCCATTGGATAAACCACACTTAAACCTTTAATCTTTGAGAGATAAGACAGAAGCAAGCTTCAGATGTGAAAAATGAATTGGTGTTTCTTTCCATCCTTCCACGGTTGGAAGGCAACACCACCACATAACTGTATCCCTGTAGCAGTTCAAGATGCCCATACTGAGGGTAGGAAATTGACAAAAAGAAGAAAATCTGCAACCGAACACCCATATGGGATGTGGAGGAAGGTTTAATATTCTGATAAGTTTTCCCCAGTTTAGCTGAATCATATTCCACCAACTATCTAGGACTCCACGAATAACACCAACAATGGGAGGGTGAAAGCTATCATGTAGTCAGTTGAAGACATCTTTATCTGAACTAATGCAGCATCATTGGACAGCTTAACACTTAATGCCAATTCTGTTACACCAGCTAACAGGCGCCCACACTGGCTGGCACCATGCTGCATGGTGGGGAGAGAGGGAGGGCCACCCACCTCACTCAGAGAGAGCGAGACCAATTGTGCTCCTATGGAACCCCAGCCACTGATGACTGTGTCATCACCAGGGGTCTCCCAATGACAGGGCTGCTGCTTAAACAGCTGTGCCACACCGGAGCCCTGGCTGCTTTGACTATGAGTGAATGAACGTACAATATGTGTATGTGCTCCCAAAAAAATCTGTTGATTTGCTGAATTGTTTATTTTTGTGTTTGTCATGCTGTGTCTGCATTGCTGGGATTGATTTGTGTTTTCTTTGTTCACTGAATTATTTGTTTAGCATTTTGCTCTTTTAATAAATGTGAAGTGCACGTCTACATCCCTCCATGTTTTGTTTATTGTGGTTATTTCAGCACATTTTGTACCAGGTTGCAAAAATACCTCCGAATTTGTTTCTGTTTAAATATGTCTGACACAGATTGTATGAATTAAACATCATTCTAAAAAAAAAAAAACTATATGTAACAAAGTAAATTGTTTTCTTTAATGGGACATTCTATGTGTGGGTTTAAACATGAATGAGACCATTTTTTATATTTATTTTGTTAATTGTGGCATAGCTGCTGTGTTGTTTACTTAAAATGAAACAGATATAAATAAGTGACCTATTAAAAATCGACTTGCATGTGAATGGGCCGCACAGAACGTGGTTTATTTACTATTCATGCGCCGGGACAATTCTCATTAATTGATTTTTGCTGGGTAAAAAAAAAAAAGTATTTATGATGCAAGACAGTTTATGGTAGCAAACATAAATTTGGCTGGAAGGAACGACGTGAAGCAGTCTGGGTAATGCGTCTAGAGAGAACAAAAGCGTGTGACTAACTGTCCGTGACGAGTTAAACAAAGGCCTCTATTAATTGTAGATGTTTCATTTTCATTTCAAGCTCTACCCTCTCTTGTTTTCCATCCAGTTTCCTGCTATTTCTCTCTTAGCAGTCAGAGTAGATGCCCTTGCAACTCACCCCCCCACCCCCCTTCCCCCCGCCTCTCTCTTTCATTTTAACAATTCACCACGGGCTCCCTCCAGCCTACACCTCAAATTGGGAGAGAGAGAGAGAGAGAGAGGGAGAAGGAAAGAGCATGCAAGAGAGAGAGAAGTAAAAAAAAAGGAAAAAAAAAAAACTAAATCCCACCATGGCTTGGCTCTTGTTTGAAAGACAGCCCTGGTAGAGGCCTCGCTCCCCAGCAGTTTCTCCAGAGGAAAAAATCTCATTTATCGGAATTCTGTTAACGTAAGGGAGAAGAGAGAGAAGCGCCTGGCTCGCGGCTGCCTTCATTAACTATGCACAAGACAAACTGCTGACACAAAGTCACAGCGCCCCTCCTCTTCCCTCTTCCCTCATCCCTCCATCTCTCCATCCACTATCGACGTGCTGAGGCCCCACCACTCCTCCTCCTCCTGCTGCCTGACGGCCGACCTGCACACTGCCGTACTGGCAATTACAATTAAACTGCATCCAGCTTCACTCACGCACACACACACACACACAAACAGGCACGCTCACACGCACACACACACACACACACACAAACAAACAAACAAAAGCAT
>JBBPCX010000001.1:48398866-48421531 GCA_037974365.1 Hydrocynus forskahlii
ATCCAGCTTCACTCACGCACACACACACACACACCCACACACACACACACACACTCACACGCACACACACTGACACACCACATCAGGCCTCAGGATACTGACTGACTGCAAGAGCATGTGAGTGTGTTTGAGAGTGTGTGTGTGTGTGTGTGTGTGTGTGTAGGCAATGAATTAAACATGCAATTATGGGAAGCAATTAAATCTGGTATAGAAAGGGACTGATGTGTCTAGTCAGAGAGATCTTCAGATGGAAAGGTATGGAGGTTAGATCTGAACTAAACACGACCTAAAAGAACTGGCTGTGAAAGAACCTTCAAAAAGCATCTTATGCAGTTCTGAGTCCTATATTGTACTATATACACTAGATGGAAAAGGAATAAATAAATGATTAAATAAACAATTAAATCTTAAGATCTTTTTTTTCTATTAGGTTTTGTTTATTCTCTCACTTATTTTTCTTTTCGAAGGATCTGTTAACCATCACCAATTCAGACGTGTTAAATAAATGAATGAAAAAATGAAAATATGTTCAGTATAAACTCCTGCACAACCTAAATTCAATAATATAAGCAAGTCTTTATATCTTACTTTCATCCATTCACTGGCTCTTTTGGTTATCCTTTCTTTGGGCCAGTTCATTGTGATCTGTGATCTGGATTAAATAGATAGATAGATGGATAGATAGATAGACAAATAAATAAATAAATAAATGATATATGCACTACCTACAATCCAATGATGTATTTTAAAGTTTGAATCTTACAACATTTCTTTATTGATCAATTAATACAACTAAATAAGTAACTAACATCTGTTTCACCAGTGAATTTATTAAAGCAAGCACGAAAGAAATAAAGCAAGAAAGAAAGAACAAGACATTGCTGACATAAATTCCTGCACATTCCAAGTGAATTCCTCGTTAGTTTATTTACTCATTCATTTGTTCATCCACTCACTCACTTCTTTTCTCTCAGAACCGCCTAATTATTACTATACAGATGAGCGGTGCTTTTTCGTTCCAAACACACCGGCAACACACACACACACAGACACACACACACACACACACATTTGTGTCTATAAAGCTCATCAAGTCCCCATGCTGGTAGCAAACGTACCCACCATCCAGCCCAGCCATGGAAACCTGTCACAGCTGAATGGATGATCTAATATCAAGGTGGATAAATCGCCATCAAATTAAGCGATCTATTCAAACAAGAGTGGCATTTGCTGAGGCGTACACGTGTCTTCAAGCTTCTCTTTCAGAAGTGTGCCACGCTGCAGCAGGCTGCTGCTGAAGGTTCAGTCTATTAAAAAGCCAGACTAATAAGATTTCACAGAAGTGTGTTATTAAAATAGAGTTACAAGGCCCGGGCTATTTTGGTCCTGCTTTGGGCAAACTGCTAACACGTAAGTCCATAAAACATTTTTTCTTTCTTCAATAATTGCAAACATCAGGCGGAGAGATGAGGATTTGGCAAATGAGAATGGACTGGTGAATGCTTGTGTGAGTGTGTGTGTGTGTGTGTGTGTGTGTGTGTGTGTGCATGCGTGAAAGCCAGTGAACGGAGTTAGAATGTAAACCCACAATCGTTTCCCATCTGAGTCTGCTATTAATTCAAGTAAGCATGACACCTGCCTTGTAATAGATTACATACTACACAGAGTATTAAATTCTTTATTGTGATTACTCCTGCTGCCACTTTTAATACTGGCACTCTTTTAACAATATTCATGCTGTAATAAGTTCATTCTTCTGCAGATGAAGTGTGCCTTGCCAACACATGACTCCGATATAACACCGATTCATTTTTAAAGAAGCTCTGCTGTCTGCGGGCTTCGCATTTCTACACATTCACATTGATAATAACTGTTAATAACTAACACGAATAACTGCTGGATAAAATCGTCTGCTGCTAGATGTAGCAAAGTTGTACTGAGAGGGTATTTATAAGCCATTCAGCGAAGACACATAAATGAGAAGGTTGTTAAAGAAAAGCCACAGCCAGAGAAGAGTGAGGTGCTTGGTGAAGGCCATTGTGCAGAGGCTGCAGCTCCAGGCTTGGCCAGTAGATGGCATGCTGCATGCTGTGAATGGAGCAGAGCCAAAAAAGACACACACTCACTAATCCATTCTCTTCAACACCCTGATTAAATCCGCGCCAGTCCACTTCAGACGGAAACGACTGGAAACAGTGTCACCTTTAGTGCAAAAAGCAAGCCGCCCAAGCCCCAGATCCAAAACAGCCTCCAATTTTCTGACTGCCTCAGCACGGGGAAGGCAAACAGTCAGCAGGCAGACGCAACAGTGGAAAATAAACAAGCAGCAGCCTAACAGATCCAGCACTGATAATCACCCCTCTCTGACCCCAAAACAAAGTGACAGCCGAGGAGTTCTGCTTCTTTTTTTTCCTTTTTGTCTGTCGTGCTTCTGAAAACAGCTTCAAATGAGCACCAGCTCCACAGCAGAGCAGAATGTGAATTCTAAACCAGGTCGACATTGACACAATCGAACACAAGCTCTGTCTCGTCCATGATTTTCCTTTCTTCTCACAGCTTGTTTCTTAATTTCACAAGGGAATCGTTTGGCAGGGGCTGCCCTTGAACAGGCCGCACAACCACGTTCGCCAATAGCAGAGCAGGAGAAAAATGCCGAAGGAGGAGAGGAACGAGGGGGGGGGGGAGCAAGTGGCGGGGGGGAGAGTAAAAGTTATTAAGTGGATGTGAAATGCTGCGCAGCCAAAAAGGTTAAGTCTGGAATAGGAAATTAAAACTTGCATCGCTTTTGGCTTTAAATAGATTTCGTTTCATTACGGGCGCCAAGGCCAGTTAGAGTCAAATCCCCCAGTGCGAGAGTGAGAGCAGTGCACCAGGAATGAGGGGCACCTGCATATATGTGTGTGCATGTGCGCGTGTGTGTGTGTGTGAGCGCGTGTGTGTGTGTGTGTGCATGTGCACTTGTTTTCATACATTTTCAGGACAAACACTCTTGACTGTGCAGGCAAGTAGGCCTGTCCTACAACAAACAGGGTCTTCACGTTGTAAGTAGAACCCTTCACAGCCTTCTAGGTCAAGACATGCAGTTCTATTCCTATTTCATTTTGTTAAAATTGTAAATACAAATGAATAATGCATTGTTATTCGATGTGAGGGTCTTAGTTTAACCATTTCCAACTAATCCTGTGTTCTTCTGTTCTTCTAACCAAAATGATACCTTTTTAAAAATACATTGTATTTTACTATATCTTTATTTGTCTTTATCCCAATGTTGTATAGAGATTTCTGTTGTATAGAGACAGATAAGGGGCTCTGGAGAAGTTCAGTCTGTCCAGGCTATGATTCCCTGAGTGCTAGAGGAAATATATTTATAAAAATGTGGTTCATTGTGGAACAGCAACAGCCAAATCAACTGTGCACAAGAGGTAAAGTGCAACTATTCACTGTTTTTACTAACTGTATTCTAAGCAAGATGTTGATCATTTTAAAAATGTTTGGCTGTATGCAGCACTGCATGTAATACATATGGTTACATTACTATTATAAAAAGACACATAACTTTAGACAGAGTGATATATACACACTGTATAATTATAATTATAGAGAATAACACCATCTCTTTACAATAGCATCTGTTGAGGGATGGGGTATATTAGGCAGCAAGCAAACAATCAGTTCTTGGTGTTCATGTGTTGGAAGCAGGAAAATGTAAGAATCTGAGTGACTTTGACAAACCGGAATGACTAGACTAGGTCATAGCATCTCCAAAACAGCAGGACTAGGGAAGTGTTTCCAGTATGCAGTGATTAAGACCTGCCAAAAGTGGTCCAAGGAGGGACAATCGGTGGACTTGCAACAGGGTCATGGGTGCCCAAGGCTTACTGATGCATGTGGGGAGTGAAGGCTAGCCTGTCTGTTCTGATCCCACAGAAGAGCTACTGTAGCACAAAAACTGATGAAAAAGTTCATGCTGGCTGTGATAGAAAGGTGTCAGAAGTGTATCACAGCTCGATGGGTATAAGACTGCAAAGCTGCAGACTAGTCAAGAGCGTCCATGCTGACCCTGTCCATCCTGAAGTTGCATAAAAAGACAAAAAGTGAAAAAGGGTGTGCGCATGTGTGTGAGTGAGTGTGTAAAAGTCTGAGAGAAAAGAAAAAAGACAAAGACAGAAAGAGTTACCCAGCTCTGCCCTAATCAGCACTGTCTGACTGAAGGCACAAAAGAGAAGTTGGATGCTCCAAGAGTTCCAGACTCCACGTCTCATTCAACAATAGAACCCATTTGAAAAATTCATAACCTATCGAGTGTCCACATAATAATATGTCGATAAGTCATACAGACAGCCATTCAGAACATAATTTGTTGTGTTAGTTGTCAAGTGACAATGCAGAGGAGTCTGTACATGACTTGGGCCTGAGAAAAGAGAGCAAATCACAAAATCAATAACCCACCTGATGAGATTCAACCTGTGAAGGCAATCTTTCAAAAACAGAGGCGTATAAGATTATTCACTGGGGAGGTTAACTTTTCTAGATATCGCCAGCAACCAAAAATAAGAAAGGGGGGGGGGGAGAAAAGAATTTCAGCCACAGCATCAGAGTTCGTTCTGCGTGTTAAAAGTCAAGATAGCTGCAGCTGATTCAAACCACAGAGGAGCTCCACAAAAAACAAGTCGTCCGACACAAGAGGTCAGCGTTAATGACCCGCAGACGCTGGGTTGCAGGGCAGCGAGATGGCCGAGGGACAGAAAGAACAGCAGCGGTGATCTTGCCTCAGATAAGCTGCCCACTCCTGCCCCACGCTGCACACTGACCACAGAGGAGCCCGTAGGGCGCTCCACGAAACTAACGGCTGATTTTTATCCAGACACCTCCGGCACAAGGAGTAAACAAAGACAATAATGAAACAGAAGTTAGTGAATATATGAATAAATTTCCTCTCTCGATGCACTCCGCGCCAGAGATGATAACAGGCATGACAACGGAGGCCGGAGCTGAAGTTTCCCTGTGTGTGTTTTGCAAGTAAACCTCGGGCCTGCAAACAAACCGAAAGCAGGTTCCTGTACCCTAAAGCATCACTGAATAAGGCCACAGAAGTATAGAAACATCTAACACAAGTACTAGCATATTAACTAAACGTACCAGACACTGAACAGCAATTAAAGAGATTGTTTGGCCTTTTTACCAATATGCCAATATATGTTTGCACTGGAGTTAGGAGGCTGGTGTAGATAACAAGTAATGCTTTTACCCACCAGTTATCACCGTGCAGAAACTGCACAATAAAGTTTACAGGAAATTTTTTAAAGGTCCTGTCCATTTTTTTTCCAAAATCAAAAGTCTCAAAATCAAACCTGTTTACTTCTAACCAAGATAGCTATTTGTATAACTTGCTAATTGCTAATGGTAATATGAATGCAAATTCACAATTTATGGACTAAGAAGTTCACAAAATGACCTCTGGAGTTATATATCGTTACACTGGCCCTAATTCATGAACTGTGAAATCAGTTCACCCTCCACCACAAAGTGTGCGTGCCCACATCAACAGAGTACAGTACAGTTTACAAGCGCTGCTTGGCGCTGTTCTGGTTGGTCTTTCTCGGCACAAAAAATGGTACGAGACACACCAGTACGTTCACTATATGTATATATTTTTTTTCTGTAGGTATATTACCTGCATATATTAGTATACAAAGTTTTCATCATTTTATAAATAATCTTAATTTTATAAATACTTAATTATTTAAAGAATCAGTTTATAACACCAAAGAAGGGTGTTAATTGTGTGATATCATATTAGACCCAGAAACTACTAATTCATACATAACTATGAATTATCACAATAGATCTCAAAGATTTCAAGGCCTTCTCAGCATGCAGCCAATATTACAAAATGTAATTTCTTTTTTTTTTTACTTGCCATTTATATAAAATGAGGCATATTTCAGACTTGCAACATATCATACACACACACACACATACACGCTCACGCACACACACACACACACACTCATTCTTATTACACCACCCTTTACTGAGCACAGACATGAGTCAGAGAAAAAACAAAAGGCTCCGTAGTCTGCATTTGAATGCAAATGGAGTCGCCATGTTGTCTTTCAGGCGCGTTCTTCAGCTCGAACAGCGGGCAGGAAGGCGGGCAGACGGAGGAGAAAACGGGACATCTTCCCACCCTCCCCGCCAGCCCGCGCGCTGCACAATATTCAAGATTATGAAAATGAGCCAGGCCCGATGACCCCTCAGCACTCATTGCATATTCAGAGGGGGGCGAGCGCGCACGCTGGATGCTAATAAATAAAGGAGAGCGCGAACAATGAAGGCGGAACATGCTGGAAACCCAGAGATCTGCACTGCAAGAGACAAGTCGAGGCTGACAGGGTGAAAAGAATTCTCTATGCGGCCTCACAGAGGAGGACATGCAGCAGCGGATGCTCGCTAATGGTTTTCCTTCAGGCTAGCAAACAAAAAAGCATTCTGTTCGGATGCTAGGGCCTTAAAAAGATAGCACGGAATAAAAACGAGATCACATAAAAGAGCAGATCAAGTGGCAGGCCCAGGTATTCGAAGGGTCATTTCGTCTGCCCGCTGACAATGACAGCGGTCATCACAGACGGGTGAGTCACACTCCTTTCAGACGCAGTGAGAAAGAGCGAGCGAGGTGGGAAGTGCGAGGCTGAGCTGCTATTTGATGTCTAAATGAGCACTGAAAGGGAGGCCCAATGCCACTCGGACTGAAAGGGGAGAGATCTGCCGCTCATTGGCAAACATGAGCAGTGCGCCTGGGCTCCAGGACACATGAAAGAGTGTCTGCACACAACGAGACACACACAGACACACACAATTTCAATACTTCCCCCTTCTAATACTCAGCGAGAGAACAGCATTTTAAAGTAATACCACACAGCTTACAACTGTGTGAGGGAGAGACAAGAAGAAAGTGAGAGAGAAACAGGGATGGTCCATATGAGTGACATAGATGAACAGAGAAGCAATGAGAGAGGAGAAGGGACAGAGCAAGGCAGAGGGAGGAAGGAAGGTGGAGAAAGTGTGGCAAGACAGAGAAAGATCATTAGTGGGGGAGTTGAAAAGGGATAAGAGAAGACAAAAGGGAGAAAGAGGGAGACATATTTATATATACACACCAATCAGTCATAACATTAAATCCACACAATGTCCCCGTAGTACCGCCAAAAAAGCTCTAACCTGTGGAGACATGTTCTCCACTAGAACTCTGAAGGTGTGCTGGGGTATCTGCACCAAGATGTTTGCAGCAGATCCTTTAAGTCCTGTAAGCTGCAAAGTGGGGCCTCCGTGGATCAGACTAGTTTGTCCAACACATCCCACCAATCCTCGATCAGCCTGAGATTTGGTGGAATTTCGAGGTCAACACCGTGAACAGCAGGTTTCTTCCCACAGAGTGCATAATCTGGCATTAGGGAAGATTGCTGCCAGGAAGGGGTGTAGATGGTCTCCAATAATGTTTAAGTAGGTGTATGAGTCAATGACGCTACCTGTTTCCCAGCAGAGCACCGACCAGAGCATCACACCAAATCTTCTTACTGCAGTGCATCCTGATGCGGTCTCTTCTTCAGGTAAGTAACACGCATCATCAAAGTAGGCCATCTTGCTCCATGGTCCAGCTCTGATGCTCACATGCCCATTGAAGGCAATTTCAGTGGTGGTATGGACACTTTGACTGGTCTGTACCAACCCTATACACAGCAAGCTATGAGGCATCTTTCTATCATAGCCTTTTTTCATTTCTTAGTGATTTGTGGTACAGTAGCTCTCCTGTGGAATCACAAAAAACACCCTGTCACTGGTTCACCACATGTCCTTCAATGGCTTCCAACCTCTGCTTAAAGGGAACACCTCACATGACCTGTTCCAGTCATCTGACCTTCACAATTTGATCCTTATCAAAGTTGCTCAACCGTTTTTCCTGGTTCTAAGAACCAAGCGTTCACTTGCTGCATAAAATAGCCCACCCTTCTTCAGGTTTCACTGGACTGAGATAACTAATGCTATTCACCGGTTTGCATTATTCAATTTTGTGGCTGATCTGTGTGTGTGTGTGTGTGTGTGTGTGTGTGTGTAACTAGTAAATTATTCCAGCAGTAATTGTATTTATTTTTCTATAGTATTTAAATCCACTTGTAATGACCACAGCATTTTGTGTCTGTAGCATAGGCATATAGTACAAAGTATATTACATTTTATATTGTTCTCGTCTTCGTGTCTCTGTATGTTTGTGCCATCATAGTATAAGCAGTTTCCTCTGGGATCATTTAAGTTTTCTGGTTCTGATTACGAGAGAGTAAGAGAGAGGGACAAGAGATGGAGAGAGATGGAGACCAAAGGAAGGAAGCAGGGAGACAGAAGGGTAGAAAGAGAGCGAGACAGGTCAGGGAAGTGGAGACCCGTCACACACAGCAGCCCGCCTGAACATCACTCAGGACAAAAGTCACTCTTTCACACCCCAGTCTCATCAGCAGTGTTTCACACCACCTCTCTCACACACTGGGATCTGCTCATTTCACAGTCCTCCTTTAAAGGTTACTGAACATGTAAGACACTCTTTGCTGCAATTCTAACTTTTTGATACCAGGAGGCTTATTCTCCAGCACACTTCTAATGTAATACAGTCATTATCTCGCAGTAAAAGGGCATGGGCAAAAACAACTCGGACTGAGAAATCAGTTTTGCCACAAAAGATACAATAAGGAGGAGTGGAGAGGAGAACAAGAGCAGGACTGAACAAACAGTACCGAACACCAGATACATTCCACCATCAACAACTACGATGTCGACTGATGGACTGACACTATGATGATGCTCTTTTGAGTACGACCCCACTCCCGCTGCTAACCTCCCACTATGCATTTGCTACACAGAGCCAGTGCATTTAGATTTGGGCATGGTCTTTGGAGATTTCACAGAAATGTTTTCCTCTACTCAAAGCTTCTTCATCAGATATTTGAAGGTGTCTTTATCTTACCATGCCATTTCCCCCTTACAATCTCATCCACTCCAATCACCTGCTCCATTTTATGTCCAGGAATGGTGGACTACCTCAATGGGGGACTAGGTGAACTAGGCAATTGCCTAGACTGGCACTTGAGCAAGGGCAACAAAACATAGCTAATTATTCTGTCACCTATGTTATTATCAAGTCCTGTGTACGTGGCTGAATAATGTGTCAGTAATGCTTAGGGCGACTTTAATCCCACCTCTATCGGACCCTAAAACCCTTAATCAGAATCAGAATCAGAAAACTTTAATGAGCCCAGAGGAAACTGCTTATGCTATGACTACACAGACACACAGACACACAGTACAATATAAAATAAATTATAGAGCCAAAATAAAACTCTCCAGAAAATACTCGGTACCACATACCTATGCAATATACACAAAATGCTGTGGTCAGTAAGAGACGAGGATATGAATACTAGAGATAAATAAAATTACTGCTGAAGCATTTTACTTGTTGACTCAAATAGCGGTTTGGAGCACTCTATACCGAGTCTTCTATTGCACATTATTGTGACATAAGTGGTGATATTGCACATGATAAGATATTGATATCATGTAATGAAAATGATTTAGCAAAAACAAAAGCCATGAGTACAATTATTTTTCTTCAACGTTCCACATACAAAACCATACAAAATCCAATTAAAATAGGACTACTTATGCTCTAAATGTATGGAAACATACAGTTGTGCTAGAAATACTCATGCTATCCGTAATATGCACAAAAAAGCATTTTTAGAATAAAGATAAACCCTGTCATGCTGCCCAGCCCTGTAGAGGGTGGCATGATCACATTTTGCCTACAGTGGTACAATTGCATACACAGGTACTGGCAGTTACTGGTCCAGTATTGGTACAGCCAACAGGATCACACAAAATTCAGGAGACAGTCGAAACAAGAGGAAAAAGCAGGTGGTTTCGGAGCATTTGGATGTAGCCAAAGCCTTCAATCACCATGTAAGGCCTGAGTGAAGTGCAAACCGGGCCTTTACCCCAACACACTTCAGCACACACTTCAAACTGGACTCATCCAGAGAGACCAAGATATGTTCAACAACCTTTACCACCAAGGCCACAAAGAGACATGCTGTAAAAATCAGCATTAAATCCGTCTGGTTGGAAAACAAAAGCATCGGTTTCTCAAGGGAAATGGCTCTCGAGGAGTCTTCAGTAGCAATTTATCCACACACAGTACAGAAACTGTCTGATAGGCTGATAGGCTGGATTTTAAATATACTGAGCTTGGAAACTGCTAGTATATGCTCATGGAGGCCACTTAGGCCTTTCAAAGGGGTATTCACAACTGAGCGATGACATTTAAAATCACTCTAAATTACATTTCAAAAGTATAAATGTTCAAATTGAGTGTCATATTTTAGTTCCCATTTAATTTAGCATGACTCTGTCTGTCGAGGTCAGTGGGACAATGGTGCCTTTTTGAAACTGAGAATGAGATCCCACACACACACACTCACACATATAAAAACCAGGTCGCAGAGGATAGGTTTTAAGGCCATGTCTCTAAGGTGAGCAGTGAGTGTCTCTGAAAGCTCGGTGGTGTGGAGAGGAGCACTTGAGCAATGACACGTGGGTAAACAAAGGCAGTCGTGCATAAAGAGGGGCAGACAGACAGGCAGCAGAGCCGCCAGTCAGACTTTACTGCATTACTTCACACCAACGCTGACAGAACGCTGGAGCTCTTTCAACCTCCTTAAAATATCTACACTGGAGTTCCTAATTCGTAAGGAAAGGAATCTAGGACACCATTAGCTGTGGCATAGAAACAAATCTTCAAAATACTCCTGTTTTAAACACCAAAGCAGTGATCTAAAGTTTGCCAACACTATCTGAAGGCTTTATACATACATGACTTCATGAGATATGCATAAGCATGGAATAACACTTATTAAGCCATTCTTGAATATTCTTTAACAGTTTATTATTAACAGGAATCGTCACACTGCATTGCCAAAAGAGCCCCTAAACTAAAGTGATGGACTTATTTTCTGTTTATTACACTGTTATGAAGCATCATTTCCCAGTTGTTGAAATGGTAGAGGACAGTGGCAGAGATGGCAGAGGTGAATTCATTAATTACATAACGAACAACATCTACTTTTGATTTGCGTTCATGTGTTGAGGAGATTCAACTGTTTGCTTCGAGGTCAAAAGGTGAAATTTAGTCTTGACTGAACGTTCAGAATCCACTCGAAAACTTCTGACACGATACTCCTCTCGTTTCCAAGAGAAATAATATCAAATTACAACATGCTCTTGTTGCTGATAGCTAGGGCTTCTGAAGTCCTTGCCTAGCCTTCAAGTAAAGTGCGAACAAAATCGCGAATTGTGAGCGATGGCTGCCATAGTGAACTAGAAGTGTGAAAAATCATAAGCAGCACCACGTAATACAACACACACACAGAATCAAAAATCAGACATGAAGAGAAGCGGAGAGTGAGGAAGGCTCAAACTACCCTGTCTAATCAGAGCTGCACTCATGGCTGCCTGCGTCTCCCTCCCATGCCACCGCTAAACTCTCCGCCACACGAGCCGTCTCTGCCACAGCGCCAGCCGCCGCTCTGATGCCTGTCTCTGCGCATAAAGCTCCCCCTTACGCTCCATTAAATATTGATTAGCAGACAGGCATGCATGTGTGTGTGTGTGAGAGTGTGTGTATGTGTGTGAAGCACTGTCTGGCTGCCCGAGTCTCAGCCAGCTCCATCCTATTCCACTGGACTCAGGACAGCTATTAATCAGAAGCTCCAGAATGTCTGAGAAACAACACTGAGCGCCTCCTCCAAACTCAAGAGTCTGCATCATATGAGAGAGACTGAGTCTCTACTTGTGTGTTTGTGTGCACTTGTGTAACAGTAGAAAAGGGCAACCAGGGGCCCAACGCTCTTAAAGATAAAGGCACCAGACAAGATTCTTGAAGTAATGCCACAGAAGAACTGCTTTTGGATGCCTAAAGAACCTTCTAAAGGATGAAAGCCATTAAGTACGTGTGTAAAATGAGCATGAAGAAACAGCCTCAACATAATGTGAAGTTTCTTTACCAATTTTAAGGCTTCTACCTAGAACCATACATTCTACAGGTAATGTGTATTTTTAAGTTTGTACCGGCCTAGTCTTCATTCCAACTGAATGCAACTGCATGAAGAATGAGGAGAGGGGTGGCAAAAAAAGCACTGGGCCATAAATAAATAGCTAAATAAATAAGAAGAAAAGTGTGCTAGGAGAACAAAAGTCAACTAGACCACTGACAGACTGCTTAAAAATTAACATTGAGCACTACAAGTCATGTGGTTTCAATTAAGATACCATAATTTGCCGGCTCATATCAGATCAGTAGCCATATGAAATATTGAAAGTGACATTCAGTAACGTTCACACAATGCGGTAAAGCCAAGTCCATTAGTTCATGTACTGCTATTTGTCCCACTTCCAAGCTAAAAAGAAGATTTGGATTTTGACCCCTTGGTCTGTTTGTGTCTATAACACAGCAGCCAGGGCCGTTGAAGACTATTTCCGATGCTGTGGAGATTTGCTGCGATGTTCAAAGAGGGCATCCTGAACTCCATCAAAAAGTGGTGGGGCATCATCTGTGTACTTCACAAACAGGTGGATAAAATGCCTGCCTGCCCCCATGCTCCCGCTGGCTGTGGGAGGAGTTAAGAAAAAGCTCTCCCACAAAGACCCAGACTCGCTGGGCATGTACAGATATTTCAGGCTTGATTCTTCCACTCATTTTCCCACATTTTAGGACAATTGACACAGTCAGACGCTTTGAAATGGGAACCATTCTAAAGAAATTTCACAACTCGTATTTCTTTAGAGAGTAAGTGAAAAACTACATCTACAGCAAAGATAGTGATATTGTTTGCTGTCCATCCAACTAGCAAACCGTCTCCTTGGTTTCAATATGTAGCCCTGAAATCAGCAAACGGAAGCAACTCTGCCAAAAAAATCTTCTCATTTTTAGAGTCAAAGGTTTAAAAAGGCTGATTGAAGTTACATTTTTCACATTCCTAAAAGACGTTATGATCTAAAAGCGTATATTTAAATGCTTGTAATTTGGTTCTGAGACAAATATAACCTCATCAAGCAGGTCTTCTTCTGTTCTGATGGAAAAGCAACCCAGATGGCTCCTCATGAAGCTGCTTGAGAGAATGCCAAGAGTGTGCAAAGCTGGATCAAGATAAAGAGGGGTTACTTCAGAGAATCTAAAATAGAGAGTGGATTTGATGTGTTAACCATTCTCTATAATTCTGTGTTACTGTAAAGTTTTGATATTTGTATAGTATACTGTTGTATAGTATTGTTATTTGTTATTTGTACTGATTCTAAGTCAATGACAGGTAAATACAAAGATAAAAACAATGGTCAGCTGGGACTGGATGTTATCATGGTTTCTCCATTCCGTGGGAACACAAACAAGTGTGCAAAGAACTATTCATGGAGAACAAGTGGTCAGATGGACAGAAAAGGTATCAGGCCAAGGATCTACTGGCTCCTTTCTGCACAGCTAGTCAGTTAAGCCCCCCACCTGCTCTCCTATCTGGGAGTAGCTACACGGTAAAGCTGTAGGGAGTTTAAGCAACAGCAGGGAGGAGATGTAGGATCTGAAGCGTCACTTTACAGACAGGATTACCCAGCCTCAACACGGCTCAGCACTGACCACTACAGAGAGGGAGGGAGGGAGGAGAGAGAGAGAGAGAGAGAGAGAGAGAGAGAGAGAGAGAGAGAGAGAAAGAGAGAGAGAGAGAGAAAAGCAAATAGAACACAAAATAATGGACAGGCCTTTGTAATGTACTTTTTTGTGCATGATTTCCAAGTAGTTTACTATGGAGTCTCTGTAAATTCAATTTAAAGAATAGCAGGTAATATCTGTAAATTGTTCCAACTGCTGCTAGCCTTTTATCGTCATTAAACACCGTTGAACTAAAATGCAGGTAAATGCATGCCACAGTTATTGCACACTTAGAAGCGAATGTGCATTCAAAACTGAGGAAAAGCAGCATTTTGCATGTAACAACATGATGTCTTTGTAGAAGCAACCAGACTTGCTCATCAGTGTGGCGTGTAACGGCACAAGCTGCTCATTTCTGCATACAAACAAGGGGTTTTGTTCTAAAAATGCATTACAGGCCATTTTCATACATGTTCTTATTTTAATAATATATGTTGTTGTGAATGGGATTTATATGTACAGGAAGTATCACGACTACATCATGAATAATACCAGCTTTATGAAGAAAGCAAAACAGTGCTTTCCATTATTCATCAGCTGTTACTCTTTTTTAAAGAAGGTATTATAACCAAAATTATTCAAAATGGATATACATTACATTTTCTAAGAATTAAAGTCCTTATATACACCAGGATAGCAAAAAAACAATGAGGTGAAAAAAGGGCAGATGTAAAAAGACATTCAGACGGTTCTGATGTGAAAAAAGGTTCATTCTATAGAAACGTATTCTGATTCTTTCTGGTGATGGTGATAGGAATCAGGGTTCAGGATAACTACCATTTTATTACCATTATTAAATATTATTCTATCCAAAACCATCAGTAAACCGACTCAAGTCTAAGTTTTGTACGTAACGTTGATAACAAAAATAGTGGCAAATCCGGGGAAAAAAAAAAAACAACTTTTCTACATGCTGGCTTCTATTTTGCCTTACAGCACCCTCCCTGCTCCTCTCTAACATTAATGGATTAAAAAATTCTCTTGGGCATCAGGCAATATATTTGTACCCATTTTATTTAAAAGCTTTCTTTGATGTATCTTTTGGAGGCAGTAAATGCTTTGGATGTTTGGTTCGTATCACCACCACTGTAAAAATTCTAACTGTAAGCAAGTTTTTAGACTTTCACATCAAACCACTCATTCTACGGTTCTTTTTACTCAATGATTTAATGCAGAAATTTGGGAAAGCTTGGGATAATATCCGTTCATGTCAGCAGTTCTGTGGTGCAAATAGAGTGCAGTGATTCAAAATAGCCTTAATAAAGAATCTGAAATTAACTAGGCTTAATATAACCGATACCAATCCATAAACATGTGCCTTTATTAGCTTCGGTACTAATCTTTCAGAGAGAAAGAGATATCTGTAGAGTCGTAACAGACTGGTGCAAGCAAGCAGGAGCTTCCAGGGTGGACACTTAGACAAAAATGATGAAGAATGTACGGTAGATGATATGAAATTAAGCAGAAATCAGAGATTTGAAGAGAAACTGAAGGACAGAGGGATGCACAGGCAGATGGAGGAAGAACTCTCCAGTCCGCCCTTCTTGTGCAGCGCTTGTTTATGAATTCTCCTCGCAGCAAGAGAAGTTTTTAATATGCAGCCACTTTGAGCGGCTCAAGGACAGCGCCTGTTAAAAAACCATTCATCCAGCACTCTTCACTCTCTCTGCAGGCAGGACAGTAATGATGTATCAGATTATTACACTCACTAGAAACGAGGACCAGGACCCAGTTACAGCATTAATACACACACACACACACACACACACACACACACACACACACACACACACACACACACACACACACACACACACACAAGGGGGTTGCATAGAATAGTCATCTTCAGTCAATAAAAAAATCCAGTAGTTGGTGCTGTGGGCAGCAGAACAGTGTCTAAAATACAGAAGTGGCAAAAACTGTAGTGTAAAAGCAGGATAAGAGAAATCTGACTACAAACACCTATATCTTTTTATTTATAAAGGTTGATCATGATGAATTGAGGAGAGACAAAAAGAAAAATGAAATAGAGCAACACAAGGAAACGGTACTCTCCAGAGGCCCCACATTGCCACTGCACGTAGCAATGTTCAATCACTACCACATTCACTATAATAACACATTCCAAAACGGAGAGCTCTGGAAGTGCACTCTTTTTGTACATTTTAACATCTAATAACTAGATGTTAGAATAACTAGAAGCATACACCTGTTATTAGAAGCATGTACATTTATATAGAAGCAGGCACATTTTATTTCACTGTTCAGTGTATAAACATGCACTTTTTAGTAGCCTTAACCAAGTGCAAAACTAACAGAGGTTTACTTTCTTTATCACACAGCCATCAGCTACAGCAGGGGGCTCCGAACCTTCCGCTACCCAAAGTCCACCAACTAACCACAAAAGCTTCTGTGGCCAACTCAGTTGTTTAAAATGCAAACAAATGTAACACAATAGTC
Source organism: Hydrocynus forskahlii (assembly GCA_037974365.1). NCBI lineage: Eukaryota > Metazoa > Chordata > Actinopteri > Characiformes > Alestidae > Hydrocynus > Hydrocynus forskahlii. The sequence goes on from JBBPCX010000001.1 coordinate 48,415,131, forward strand.
AATCTAGCCTCAAATGAATTGTGCATAAATCCCATATGACAAGTACATCCCATATGACAATGGAAATCTAAAATAACTAGTGCATTAATACATCAACAAGCTCAACTTACATAAATGACAGCGGTGATACGGTGGCTCTAAATGGATATATGAAGCTGACTGAAGTTGATAGCATCTGGGGCTGTGAGCTACTCACAAAAACTGTGCAAAGAAGGGGGCGATGTTTTTTTGTGTGTGTGTGTGTGTGTGTGTGTGTGTGTGTATTCAGCTGTTTTACCAAAATCAGGTGCTGAATTCTTGTAAAGTTAGTTTTCCATTTGTAAAACCCAACAAATCCACAGAGTTATTCCACACACAAACAGACGCTCTGTTCCTTCATAGTGAATGGAGTGACCCCTTATTCATCACTAAAGTGGAGCTTCTGAAAGAAATGCACATAAACACAGATCTAAAGAGAATTCTTTAGATGCTTATATTTTTGGGCAAAGAACAGGAAGGAGCCAAGGACGTTACTGAATCATAAAACAGGCTCTGGGCGCTGAATAGACGTTCTGCACGGTGTTCTGGGGGAACGAACACGTTTGGGGAATAGCTGTGCAAGTGCTATCAGGGAGGCGAGGGGGGAAGAGACAGAAGAAGAAAGGATAAAAAGGGAGAGTGTGTGTGTGTGTGTGGAGGGGTGAAGGGGAGGTGGTTATAGGATGTGCTGGAGAGTTTTGGGAACTCTCCAAGACTTTCATTATCTTTGATGTAGATTATCAAAAAAACATAATTAAGCCCATATAATTATCTCTCTCCCCCTCTCCTCTCCCCACTAATCAATGAGCAAGGGGGAGACAGGGTGTAATCTCTGACTTAACGGCCCTCGTTTCTCTCCATCCTCAGAAGAGCCAGGCCCCTAGGCATGGCACAGGGCCAGCACACACACACACACACACACACTCAGTCTCTGTCACCAGGATGATGAAAGGGGCCTAATTCAGAACAGCACGCATGTATTGATATGCATCCATATACACACACTGATAACTGCACATTCTCTCTCTCACACACACACACACACACACACACAATCCTGAACCATCACACTGCTATCCTAGTAAAGGCTGATACTCAGTATGACCTTCGCGTAAGCAACTTGGGAAGTAAATCTGGCGTTCTTGCCCCAGGCGGTGCGGTACTGTGTGGTACAGTACAGTACAGCAAGGCCATACCACACCCTGAACACACGCGCTGGATTAACCCTCCTGCAGAAGCACCAAGCGTGCAGAATTACTGATTGGCAGTGTTGGGGTAGTTCCTCACCATAACCCATTCTAAATTACTAATTACTCCCCTCAAAGTCTAATGGGATTACATTCTGGAAAAACGTAATCCCACAACTCATTACTTTACCTCTAAGTTACTTCATAATAGTGTTTCTCACCCCTGGTCCTGGAGGCACCCTGCCCTGCACATTTTAGTGCCCTCCTTGCCTTAACACACCCACTTCAGATCAGTGAGGGCTTGTTAATGAGCTGATTAGCTGGATCTGGTGAGTTGGAAGCAGTGAAAACGCTCAAATGTGCAGGGCAGGGTACCTCCAGGACCAGGGCTGAGAAACACTGCTTTACAAAATCCAAACGAATATGTAAAAAAATGGTTGGTTGTAACTTGGGTGCCCATATCCGACATTTTTCTTGCATTTGGTTTTTGTTTGTTGTTTTCTCTTTACACTGATTGTATAGTTTAATTCGCCAAAAACAGTCATAGTCCATGTTAGATCAATTTCCACCCTTTTTTTTTGTCCTTTAGAATTAAACAGGCCATGTACGCTACTTTGCCTTTAGGACTCCTGTGTAAATGACGTCTGCTCCTACTAGTCGTCTGTCCTGTAAAAGCAGTCCAGTCTGAAACTCTCAGTGTGAATAGGTGGGCATAAACTGCTGTAGGCAGAATAAGTTTAGAATATGTAAAAGCACAGGTTTTTGTGACATCACAGATACACAGAATGTGTTGCTACATAGATGGACTGTATGGACTGAGAAGTGAGTGGTATGTTTTGAAGTTTGCTTCAATTAACCTTTTTTAATAAAAAAAAAACAAAACGAAAATTTGATTTAAAATTTTGAGTTCCAAATCTCTATGAACTAGACAGCACCACTGGAATGAAATAAGGAAAAAAAGTACAATATTTATTTAGTACGAAATCGGAGTAAACATAGAGGCAGGTCACTATCCCTGCCTTTGAACGAGAAACAGCCAGTTATGTTTGACTAATATTAGTAGTGGCTTTTTTATGCATAAAGTGTCACTGTTGGTGGGGCAAACATGAACAATCTAATATTTGAAGTTGTCATTCAAATGTTAAGAGAAAGAACCAACAAACTACATGAACTAGTGTGAAAGGAGAAAGTCCCTTCTAGAGTCTGTCAGAGAACAAAGGCAGGTATGGTACACCAATCAAATGCTTGTGCTGCATGGTCAGTGTATTCTGGGCTTAAAGCTGTTCCTGAATGAAAATCTGACACTTTAGGTGAGGCCATCTGTTAGACATTACGTTAGTGTGATCAGATGCTTCCACAGATTGCTTGCCGAGTTTATGGTGCATCATTTCCTCACGCTGCACATTCACAAAGATGCACAGTCAGCTGTCTCGGGTAACATACAAGGACAGGCCCGGCTAATCTACATAAACGAAAAGTAGGTTTTAAATGCCCTGCATGTAATGAATAGTGTTCTCCTAGAGATTTGAGAGTACTGGAAGTAGTGTAATACTCAGGAATTCAATTACAGTAATGAGATTACAAGAGTCCATAGGGGTGAGCGATATGGCAAAAACATAATTTTATAATGCATCAAGACATTTTCATGACATCCCATATATAATCATGACATCTAGTTTATTTTTAGGTTTCATGTACGTGTAATTACTTTATTTGACATATCACACACTGCACTGCACTAAGTTCAATTAGACAGGACTAATTACTTTATATTCCCTATATAATGAAACATGCAGCTTCTCAGTATCTTTAAAGATATCCATAATATACTTAGAAAAATCACATTTTTGTCACAATTACAGTAAATATGGCGATATGGCCCATGCCAACGAGCTAAATGTAAATCTGAATTTCTGCTCTGCTGCTGCTCTTTGTGTTTACTCTTGTCACTCGAATAATATGACCACCAAACAACCTCCAGAGAACCCCGCCCACTCTCAACATCTGCCAAAAATGAGAAGGACACAGATACTCGACCTGAGTACAGACAATTCTGGGTTCAGATTTGTGCTGTTCTGTGCTGCCCAGTGGAAAAACTGCCTCCTCACAAAGCTGGCAAGGCAGATAACCAGGTTTAAAGTAAGAATCAATTCTGCACTATTTTGCCCTGAACCTAAATCTAGCTGATCAGCCAGGACATGTCTGGTGTCTGGAGTTTGCTTAATGTAGCAACCAATAGTGGAAACTTATACAGAGTCTCAGACAAAATTGTTTGTGACACTGTACTGTTATCTTTACAAATTGAAGTATATCAGGCTTCCTGACGGCTCAAACTTTTATATATTAGGAATAATTATTTTCAAAAAATCGAATGCTTCTTTTAGCCAGTGTAGTGCTTTTCAAAATGAGATTAATGATCCCAGAAACACACGGATACGTTCATAGCATCTTTGACTTCTTAAATGTTTTGGGGGTCGGTATGGGTATAAGACTGAAAGATGCCAAGCTTTCAACCAGGCCTCTGAACACATACATACACACACACTCACGCACACACACAGCTGACATGATGCCTATAAACCAAAATACTGTTACTGTCATTAAAAAAAGACAGAAAACCCCCAAACCTAAAATTCCATTTTGAGAAGCCCCCAGGTGTTTGCCAACATATTTATTTTCCCATGGAGGGTGATTTAGTCCCCATAAAGAGCTTAAAACATGACTGCATACACACACACTCACGCACACACACACACAGCTGATGTGGGACCCTAAACCCTAAACGAAAATATTTCAATCAAGTACATTTTTCACTGGTTAAAAAAAATCACAAAAAGTTCTCAGGTGTTTCTACACAGCCAACATGTTAATGTTCCCACATACAAGGTGATTTAGTCCCCACAAAGTCCTTAAAACATGATCCGACTTACACGCACACACACACACACACACTCTGCCTCCACTGGCATTTGTCAACACCCAGGCAGAGGCTGCAGCTCAGATGTCGTGGGACGGGACAGGCCAGATGACACAGAGGGGATAGGGGGGCAGGCATAATTGAGAAAAATGCACCAAGGGCTCAATAAATATTGCCCACCCTCTCATAGCACACTGCAGTGAGACCGAGGGTGTGTGAGGATGAGTGTGTGTGTGGGGGGAGATTTAGGGCCAGTGGTGTAACCTTGGTTAGGAAGGTGGTGGTGCTGGCGGTGGCAGGGGGTGATGTGCTAAGTCCAATTCACTTTTCCACTCGAGTGTGATCTAATAGGCGTAACTGTGAGTGATTCTCTCTCCCGCAGCAGGTCGGCTCATTGTGACGGAGGCTGCTGAGCTGAGCTACACTGCTTTACAAAGCCAAGAGGAGAGGAAGCCAAGACAAAGAAAATCAGGGCTTCCTTCCAGACATGAGGGACAGCAGTCCCTCAGGGCTCATGTGGAATTTGAACTGTGCTCGATATGAGCTGGAAGCTCATTTAAGAACTCTGATAAGCAACTTGTTCAAGCTTCTACAGATTACTATCATATTATTATTATTATTATTATTATTATTATTATTGTTGTTGTGTTAAGCCATTTAGAGATGATGAGACAACAAATCTGATAATAAGTAAATAAAGCACAGAGCATCAGACCTCACCCAACACACACACACACACACACACACACATACCTCCCCAGGTACAGATACACACTTATTCATACACACATACACCCCTAAGCATATAGTAGTGTGAGTATTATGAACTACATTATAATATTTTTGACAATATGTCAATATATCATTGCTGCCAGAACTAATCCTTGTATCTCCAAAACTCCAAATATAATTTTTAATCATTCCTACTGCTCACAGAATGTTAAAGTCAGAGGTTTTTACATTAGGAAAAATGATAAAACAATAAAAATGGAGACCAAATGTTGTGTCATGTATGATATACATTTGCAAGTTTCTTTACATTTTCTAAAAAGACACTCAATATTCTTTGCTAACAAATCTATCTATGGCAGTTACACCATTTGAGCACTTTTGTTAGATAGAAAGTGTCATATGTTTCATTTTTATTAATTTTTTTATTCATCTTATTTTTTTCAATTATTTATATCAGTACTGACCTACAAAAAGCCACATAATATAATTATAATTACACTGTTAGATATTTAATGAGCTATTAAGTGAGAGCCAATGGGATGAATCAGTTAACGAGTGCATTTAAAGTTAAAGGACAGGCTAGAATTGGACTCTGCATCACCACACAACCAGTTAACAGGATGTCAGATGTCCACTGTTACAGATTCTTTCCATGCTACAAAGGAAACTTGTCTTATTTTAAGTATTTTCATTTATAGTTGTTCACTTTACAATGCTTAAAAAGAATAAGAATCTGTAGTTCATGAAATAAATGGATATGTAGGAAAAACCTGCGGTGTGCAAAAATGTTTGCCTGGTATTGTATTAACAAATAAAGACAATAATGACATCAGAAAATACCAAAAGATAATAATTATATAATCAATGAAATGGATGGAAGTTGTCAAATGTAGGACAATATGTAGTCTTTAACTCCTACCCCCAGCATAGACACACGCTGTGCTAAGCTATAGATTAAGCAATTTCCTCCAGGAGCAATAAAGTTTTCTGATTCTGAATCTGATTCTGATTCTATAGTGTAACAGAACATGATAAACACAATCAGAACTGTTTTGCAGTTTGAGAATCAGTAGCTCGTCTCTGATTCTCTGTGTTCTGTATTTGGTGTCTCTGTGTTTGGAAGGTGAAGCTGATTATGCAGAGCATAAAGACATTATATCTACTTATCAAAAAGCCTCGGAGTGCTCCTCAGTACGTGAGGCGCTGTCTATACTGCCGTTCACTTCATTCTAAATGTGTTTTTGTGTGCATTTATCTCTTTGTGGGGACCCAGTGTGCTTTTAATGATAGCAACACCAGACAATAAGAGTGGGGATCCCTAGCTGGTCCTCACAACACATTGTTTTCCCACAAAATCAACTTTTTAAAGAACAATTAAAAGAGCAGAACTGGTTACTGCGGTTAAGAGTTAGGTTTAGTGTGTGGGTGTAGTATTAGGTAGTGTAACAACATTTATATATAGTTTCTAACATATATATATATATATATATTAGGGCTGGGAATTTAACGCGTTAATTAGATTAATTAATCACAGAAAAAAATAACGC
>JBBPCX010000001.1:48431035-48441405 GCA_037974365.1 Hydrocynus forskahlii
ATTTTGTAAAATGTTTGAAGTAAAAATAAGCACACGTCCTTTTCCAAGAACAGATCGTTGCACTAATAATACAGTTTATTACTGAAATTTATGCACTAGGAAAGAATACAGAATATGCACATTATTTTTTCCAATGTGTTAAACTCATTTAAGTACAAATTATGGCCTAAAATAAAAAAAAAATTGACAAGGGGTTTTTAAACTTTTGTGTACGCCTTTATACATACACGCATTTTGTATATTTGTGAATTGTGGAATTCTGATGCGCTGATGATTTATTCAGCTGTTCATTTCTTAAGGATGCATTTGTACTGATTGTTTATTTTGCTCTGGACTCATTAGACCTCTGGGATCATGGCTGAAAAGGAGTCAGTTGGCTCACTGGCGCCTGCACTTTAATGTTGATGAATGATTTACATCAGCTTTTTTTGTAGCTGGGTGTGGATTTTCCCATCAGCAATCCATTGATCACGCCACTGAAATTTTATGTGCTAGCCATATTAATGCAGGCCGCTAGCTTTTGGTTCTCGTTCCCTTCCCGAGAGCCTTTGTTTTTAAACGAAACAATATAAATGAATGGGTACAGGAGCGCAGCTGACAGGAGCCTAACACAATCAGCTGGTAAGGACAGAGAAGACAGACATACAGGCGTAGCTTCCTTTTCTTCTCCTCCTCCTCCTCCATATGGCTCTGTGGAGGGCACAAAGGCTGGGCCAAAGGCCCTTTACCCAGGCTCTATTGTCTCAGCAGAGACGGCAGCCCTGGGCATTCGCCACATCTAATGTGGTTTACTAGCGAATTCCTAATCAGGCTTAGCCTAAATGATGAACAGAGAGCAGAGGAAGAGGCAGGCGGGGAGGGAATAAGGGTGAAAAAAAGACTGCGCCGCGGCGGAGGAAGTCTGGAGAAATTATTACTAGTCTAAGGGCACAATTTGCTCTGCGAGAGTAAGAATGAAGTCAATTTTTGTGGAGGAATTCTATTAGCATGTGTCTAATGGCATAAAGCCATCAAAAACAAACAGGACCAGAGTTGTCGGCATAAAAGGGCAGAAACGGCTTCTTACGGAGGCGAAATCTCATTAAGCAGCCGCAAAGAAAAAAAAAAAAAAAAAAAACACGCCCCAATTACAGTCCTAATTCTAGCCTGGAGTTTTATTTCATTACCTTTGGAACTGATTTGGGGCCACAAACAGATGACTAAATAAATTATAATAAGAATAAGAGGAGAGAAGGGCTTCTCAAACTTCCCCTCTGATATTTTCCGAGCGGAATGGGCAGCACTTGTTTTGCCTGAGTCTCGAGCGCTGGGGAAGTGAATAGAAGAGAGGGAGGAGGAAAATGAAGCAGGGGATATCAGCTTCTGAAGCAGTCGTACTCCAATGGTATATGACAATGACATCCATGACAAAAGCCCATTGATGTTCCAGCTGGAGAAAAGGCAGGTTTTCTCTTAAAGAGCATAGGGAATGAGGTCTTGAGGAAGCATCAGCGTGAAGTATCGACTTCCTCATAAGACCAAGACAACGTGCTCTTTTATCTCCAGTTGAGGGGCAGATCACACGGCTGTTGTTTAGGTTCATCACCATGATCACAGTCCTGACAGAGCAGCTGAAATCAGCGCAAGTTCTAACTAACAATGGTGTCAAACTGACAGGCCCCGTACATGCTGCTCTCCACTTTATTAGGACACTGATAAATATGAGGCCAAGCACTGTTCAAAATAAGGGCAGTGGCTGCTGATTGGAACAGACAGTCTTTGAGCCAAATACTAAAGATAAAGGATCATCCAAAAAGAAATATCTATCCACTCTGTGAAAGTCCTGAGTAACTGTTGTGCTACATTCGTTTTACACTGCAGTATTTGTACGCAATTATATAATAATGGCCGTTTGTTATGTAATTACATTTACATTTGATTTACATTCTGCATCAACAGCTTTGAGCCTGCACCTCTGGCTTTTTCTGTTTGTTTTTCTGTTTGTTTTGCTAAAAACACTAAAATGGGTTTCTGAGTGGTATATCCGCATTGGCTCAATAGTTGGAAGAAACTCTTGAACTGTCTCCCACAGCCATCCATGGCTGGTAGTCCAAGAGAGAACATTTGGCTTGTGTTAGCTGACATAACAGAATTCGTAGTTGGTGTTCTCCTCCAAGCGTCTTGAGACGTCCAATTATGTTATATTAGCAGCAGATTAAAAAGATGCAATGGCACTTAATGAGAGTTGAAGGTAGCATGTTAGTCCTCTCCCTCCCAGCGGAATAGATGGTGGAACTGGCCACAAATAAATAGGGAAGAAATTTTGGTTAAAAAATAAATAAATAAATAAATAAAGTTTTTTAGGTATACATACTACCAGCTGTAGTTAAGACCATCTTTGTTAGGGACAAAGCAAATCCAAAAGTATGAGAGAGTCAAGGAGCAATCTAAAGAGGGCCAAGTCAAGACCAAGTCCAGAAGAGAACTAGAATGAATCAAGATCAGGGCCCTTAGAAAACAGAAAAACATCTTTGAGAGCCTTAACTAATTTTTAGCCACTTCCAATCCAGATATCTTTTTTTTTTTTTCAAATTGTTTGGTGGTGTCAATAAAAAGTGAGACACACCCCTAACCAACTTTCTTTTTGCTACACTTTATTCAATCACATCATTAATTACATTGTTTTATAATTAACTACCTTTGGGTCTAATTTACATTTGACAGGTTTAAGGCACTTCAGACTGTTTTCTGCAAGATATGATGCCAGAAACTGACACAAACATGAAAGTGTAAGGCAAGTTATTTTGGTTCAATGAAAAAAAAAAGATTGCATGTACGACAATAACTCCTCATCAAATTCGGATCATAATGAAACATCTCCATCTCTATTTATAAACACAAATCTGGCTCTTCTCCAATCCAGTTGGCTAACTTAAACACAAACAGATGAAATGATATTTGAGTCTCGAGTACGAGTCAGTCCACATTAGTGGATAACAGAAGAAAAATACAAATAAATAGAACTGTTTTTTAAACTGTATCTGGATTTGGATCGATACCAGAGGCTAAATTTGGCAAGACCTATGGTCACAATTATACAGATACTACTGAGTCCAAGACACTGAAAAGAACACTACAGCACTAGCAAACACCGGAACCCACCAAGGTTAAACATCTGTGATAGACAGAGGAGATTTTAATGCATTCATGGTGATTATTTTCTTTGGTTTAAGTGTGTATGTGTGTGTTACAGGACTGACATCCATCACATGAGCCTGGACATCTCTAAGCTTTCAGGAGCCTTCATTCTTTTGGCCAAAATCCCCTCGCTCTGACCTTTCAGAGGCTGCGGGCCGTTAATGGGAATCCGCAGGGTGAGACTGAAGCCACGTCTCGAAGCTCTAAACTCCTTAAACACTCTGTCTGCTCCTCCTGACCATCCGGCGCTCACACTGCAGAAATGTCACCGGACTGTCTGATCTGCTCAGGAAATCGAATGTGCTGTGGTCAGTGGAATGGTAAGAAGGTGCTACGGTCACGCACGGCTCTCCTGAGCTACGGTTTAGTTGTCAGTAACTCACTATCATTAGGATAATAGGAGCATCTCGAACAGACCAGAAAGCATGCGAATGTGGGATAGGCCTGGGGCTGTTTTAAAAATATATATTTTTAATGTGTAACTGCTGCTGTGGTGGTTGCCAGACGTCTACTCGATGCTGGACAGATTTAAGGGCCTTCTGTCACAAGGTAAAGCCACATTCAAGCATGACACGATAGAAATATATAGTAAAAGGACAGGTGAAAAAAATCCTACAGTCCTATATTCATTCTACATTTTGGAATAAAATTTCAAAATGATGCAAAATAGCAATGATGTTCTCTTAAAGGTAGCCCCCCTCTCCACTTTACCTCACAAATGTTAGATTTTTTTATTTAAATGCCTTATGTTGGAATATGTAGCAATGTAAAATATACATTACGCATCTAAGCATCCATTGTTATATTATAATGCTTTTACCCATAGGACTCTGGGGTTATACATCATTTTGTTGTCTGTGTTGCACCCAACAAAGATTTTATAACTGATTTATAAATTAATAAGCTTTGTAATTTAAGTCATTTACCTCTTAATTTGGATTGGTGCACCCAGTTCTGATCTCTGACAGTCGTTTAAACTAGGCATGTGGGTGCAGCCTATCACAGTAAAATGGGCAGGAGGGTCAAGGCTCATGTTATGGAAATCCTTTCAAGAATTTTTAATAATACAGTTATACATTGCAGGGGTAGTGATTTTTCAAGCAGGCAGGCATCCCTCTTCTAGCTGGAACCAAACCTGTACAACTATGCCTGGCACTTTTGGCCCACTAACTAAGACAATGTAGCCAGCCAGGTTTGATTTAAGATGTAGGTTCTCATTGTCACTTCAGAAAACGCCATATGAGCAGTTACTCTTTGTCCTCAGAAATTTTTGGAAGTGGATAAGAGTGCATTGTTACACCCCAAATTTAACCAATTGTACCCAGACCTTGGAGGGGTACCATGATATGCCACTGATCACTCAAAATAAAGGACAAAACTATTGGCCTACTGTACCACAATAACTCTCTAAACACAGTCTTTCTGATTCAGGTCAAAAGCAACAGGCTGAGTGGTAGAACATGGAATCAGACATTAATTCATAAGTAGTGAGAAGCATCTCTGTCAGACGCCCCTCGTGTGTGTTTAGTGGCCCACTGAAGAACCTCACTATCAGCAAGAGCTTTTTTTCCCCTTTTAATCAGTGTTGTTTTTCCAACAAGCGGTGACTCTGCTCTCGTGTGCCCTTATCAGCGGCTCCTCTGCACAGACTAAATCACTGCTGCCAGGAGATTTGCCCCGCAAAAAGAGGCACAGCCGGTCCAGGCAGGCAGATATAAGGCCTGCTAATCTCAACTGGGGATCAAGGAGAATGTAACCCGTTTTATTGTTTTGTTTTTGTTTCATCTTCTTCTTCTTTTTTCCTTTTTTTCGGGGGGTCGGACAAAAGCGGCCCCTGGTAATAGTGCTGGTGTGATCACGGAGAGCGTAAAAAGGAGGGAAAAACAATTTCTGTAGACTCCTCTTTTTTCTGCTCAAGCCCCAGGTGGTTACTGACCTGCCAGAGATGACACTACGAAGTTGTGTTGTTTATGTTTTTCTTTTTTTGTCCCTAAACTGGAGGTAGAAATCGCTCCCCACCACCCCATTCCACCCCACCCCGCATTCCACAACTCACTGAGCCTTACCAAAGTGTTCCTTACCCGCACTCGTCCACAGGGAGTAAACAGCATTCTCAGTCTCAGAGAAAACACGAGCCGATCAAGGAAACGGTCATATAATGTGCGTGAGCTTATTAATGCGCAAAAATGCTCAAAAAACAACCTATTCATAACCGTTTTAGCCTTCAGAGAAAAATATCATCCCGTTGGCTAAATTTACCAACCAAAACATTCGCCTGTCAATTCAAGGTTTTACTTCTAAATCGGTAAACAAGCCGGTCTCTGAGGCCCCAGTGCAAAGGCAAGATGAGGGAGTGAAGGGAAAACATGTCTCCATCAAATAAAAAATAAAGCTCGAGCTGTGAAAGGAGGAGCGAGGGAACCATTAAAGATAAGAAAGAAAATGAACGGGGAAAGACATTTCCCAAAACCAACAGAAAGCAGGAGGCTCTCTGACCAGAAGACGTTTTTTTCCCCCTCCTTTTTTCAAATATGTTCCCTTTTCTTGTACTATTCAAGGCCTCTGTTAACCATCAGTAGCCGGTCCAGCTGTGTTCAGTCAGGATCTTTCATAAAAGCTGTCTCTGGCAGACTAGCACCTCTCTATGTGCGTCTCAGTATGACATAATTAGACATAAAAGCCTGGTGGGCTTTGCTTAAGGGAGTTTGCCTTGAGTTCCTTGCCACTCTATGCTGGAGCCAAGTCACGCTTTTCCCCTTCAGCACCGTCCATCCAGGGTGATCAACTCCAATTTGTTGCCTTATATAAATGAAAGTAGTTATTAATGTCTAACACAATAAATGATCAGTCCTGCATTTTCCTAGTTTGACCCTTAGAACCATCTGTAATAGTCCAGGCCAAAGCCCAGCTGCTGTATGAGTCCCCACTATAACAGGAATCTATAAGCTGTATGCACAAGAGCCAGAGGCGACCATTGCTGCAAACCAATGACTGTAAATACATTATACATGATACACACAAACACAGCTTGTACATCTCCACAGAAAAGCATTGCCTACAAACTGCATGCCCAATGCCAAGCCACTGGGCTGTGTTCTCTAGAGTGATGTACATCCATCCAGTAACACTGGGATGAGTTGCATTGGCATTTGTGATCCATAACTAATCATCCAACATCAGTACCTAACTTCACTAATGCTCTTGAGACTGAATGCAATCAAATCCTTTCAGCCATCTTCCAACATCTAGAGTAAAGCTATTATATTGTTATCAGTACCCCTGATTTCAGAACAAACACTGGGTGAGCTGGCTCCATTATTTTGGTGTTTTCATTGCTGTAACTAATATTCAGAAGAAAGGAAGAGAGAAACAGAGCAGAGAAAGGGGTAGGAGAGAGGAAGTGAGAAGAAAGTGAGGGAGACTGAGCGAGAGAGAGAGAGAGAGAGAGAGAGAGATGGAAAGGAAGAGTGAGAGAAAGACCAGAGAAAGATAAAGGGGCAGGAGAGAAGAAAGTGAGAGCGATATATAGATAGAGACAGCGACAGAGAGAGAGCTAGAGAATAATTGAAGAGTGAGAGAAATAGAGCAAAGAAAGAGTAAGAGGAAAAAAAGGGGGAGAAGAGAGAAGAAATGAAGAGAGAGAAAGAGAGAGAGAGGGGGAGAAAAAGGGAGACAGAGAAATAGAAAGAAAGATGGAAAGGAAGAAAGAGAGGGTGGAAACAGCAGAGAGAAGAAAATGAGAGACAGTGAGAAAGAAAGAGAAAGGGGGAGGAAAGAGAGAGAGAAACAGAGAGAGAGAGACAGAGACAAAGAGAGAGAGAAAACGAGAAAGAGAGAGAAGGAGAGAGGAAAGAGAGAGAAAGAGAGAGAGAGAGAGTGAGAGAGTAAAGCCTCGACTCCTGTGTCATCTTATGTAGCCCAGTCTTTGTTCAGCCATGTGTAGCAAGAGGCTCAGGTAACCACTGCTTTGTCACTTGGCACTGAGAGTGTGTAAGGATAAGCCTCTGCTCATGTACTACATGAACGCAGTGTGAGGGAGACAGAAGAGAGGCTGAGGTGTGCAGTGAGGTTTGGTGTGTGTGTGGGGGGGCTATGTTAAAAGGAACTTAAGAATAAATGGAAGCTGATGTTGTAATCATGAATATTAGAAACAAAAACAACTACAACAATTCAGCAATTAGCCCCACTGTAGTGAAACAGCCAAGTCCAGCTAGGCCTGCTTCTTTTGTTTTGCACTGGAGCTACGAGGCAAATGTAGCTAACGAGCAATGGAGGCTTAAACCCCACCAATTAGCATCACACACACCACGCAAAGGCACACCACACTTGCCTCAGAGCGTGTCGACTTGTTGAGTAATCTCAGACAGACTTAAGCAAAAGTATGTTGCATATTTGTTTCCATGCATACAAATAATAGCAGTGGATTTGAAGTCTGAACTTTGTCTGTGCTTTTGCTCACGAAGCCTACACACCACAACCCTTGGCAAGGAGCAACTCAACTCCCGAAGTAAAAATAAGTACGCATCCTCAGATCCTCAACAAAAAACACACTTCTGAACATTTTTGAACATTTCCATACACAGCTTTTATTTATTTGCTTAATTTAACACAGTGAAAAAAACTGTGGCCTCTGCAAAGGTTATGGCGCATTTTATATTTGATGTTTATCCAGTATGTTAAACTTAGCTAATGAGTTATTGTGCAGTAGAATTCGCATGACAATGTCACATTTAAGTTTCCTGAGGATGTGTTAACTTATTTTCATTTGGAAAAATCAACATAGTTCTGACATTCAAGCACTTCCATTCAGAGGTTTGAAATGATCCTTAATAACTGTCATAATTTATCACGTCCTTAATAACTGTCCTTATTTATCACTTGTGTTTAATTATCAATAAGTATGATAAACAATATGCTGTAATTATGTACTTAGTCATTTCTTGATAAATGATGCTCCTGAGACTTGATCACCACTTTTTAAATATCAGGCATTCATGAGGGATATTCATTTTATTTGATCAGACTTAATTGATTGGATTTGATTGGAACAGCTTTCTTAGCCATTATAAGATCATCTCCAACTCTATTCATCCTTTTATATACAGCTAAAACTTTTACAACTTCCAAAGTTGAAGAGCAATATATAATAATTATTTTATACTTGTTTAAGCACATAATATACTGTATTTTATATATCATGTACCTTAAACAAAATGTTTCAGGGGCACATTTCACTACATGTTGTACTTGTATAACTGTGTGAGGCTGATTTCAGAGCCGGTAGGATGTTGTTCTTATTTCCTTAAGAGTTTGCTGCTGACAACTGAGTGCTGCTGAGAGAATGCTGAGGCCGCTCTTTGTTTTTTGTTTTCTATCTCTCTCTCTCTCTCCCTTTCCGTCTCTCTCTCTCTCCCTCTCTCTCTCATCTTTTTTCCTCGCTGAAGGCTTGAAAGTGATTACTGATGCAGTCCACTCCATTTGCATAACAACAAAAACAGCTCGGTGCATTATCATATCAGAGAGATGCCTGCTTGTTTACAGTATTTATATTGGACATTTTATTCTGCGCCGCTCTCGTGAGGACGTGTGGTGCTGGTGGAAGAGAAAGAGGAACAGGAAGCCCAGGGCGAGGTACTAACTCACACTCTCAAACACCACACACAAAGCTCTTTCACTCTTTCTCTCTCTCTCTCTCTCTCTCTCTCACACACACACACACACACACACACACGCACACTCATTAAGACCACATAAAAAGTAACTGACGTTTTTTTACACCCATGTCACATTTATGAAGGTAAGCACACCGTCATGAGTGAGCATACATGATCAAAAGCTCCCATTCTACCACAGCCTATCTCTCTCTCTCTCTCTCTCTCTCTCTATCTCTCTCTATCTCTTTCTCTCTCTCTCTGTAACTCACTCATGGTGCACATTCAGGGTACCTGCTGACAGGTTGGGGCCCACATTCTGAAAGCATGAAGAGGAAGGAAAAGCTCTCTGAGGAGAGGAGGAAGAACCAAAGACAGGAATGAGGGTTCAAAGGGAAAAAGCAACTGAGGAGGAAACACAGATAATTACTATTATTATTATTAGTAGTAGTAGTAGTAGTGTAGTGTAGTATAGTAGTAGTAGTAGTAGTAGTATCTTTCTCTTTTTATATAAAGGCACCTTTCAAGACACTCAAGGACAAGGACAAATAAACCAGAGCATAAAATTGTTGATACAAAAGAAGAAAAATATAAATGCACACACACACACATACACACACAGCCACACTATATATATATGTATTAAGTTTTGAGAGTGCAAAACTGGAAATGGCTACAAAGAGGAACCAAGACTCAAAAGAAGAAACACTCTGAGGAACCAAAAAAGAGGAATCCATCCTCTTCTGGGTTGCATCAGACAATTATAATAGATGCTACTGTATTTCACAGTCCTGGTGCTGGTACCCATGACCTGCATAATTTAGACTTTTTTTCCCCTCTAACACACTTAGAGGCCTGTTAATGAGAGGATGGGTTGAGTCAGGTGTGTTGAAATATGCACAACGTTAGAAACACTGATCTATACCTATAAATTCTAATCGTGCAGTGATAGGTTGGTTTTCTTCTCACCTCAAATGCAGTCAGTCAGCTAAGACATGTTTTTTTTTTATATTGTACTGTTTTTATATTGTATTGAGTCACAAGGCTGATGTAGCTAACAAGTAATGGAAATCGTTGCACACATCCCTTCATTGGGGATGTGTCGAGCTGGTAAATAATCAAAAACAGACTTGGTTTAATGTGGGCCCTGGCATTGAATGCTATGCTGTTTTCTATAAATGTGGACAAATGGCTGTTCTTTGTTTAAGCTATGTGATGTACCTTCTGTCCATTTTCTTTTCTCCACCAGCGTCCCGCCTGCTGCCGAGTTGGGGCCTGGCTGTGGTCTCTCTGCTGCAAAGGAATGTGAGGAGATCAGACTGTGAGCTGGAGAAAGCTATTCACAGCTTGTTGACCCAGCAAGCCAGAGAGGGACCCTCTCCTCTAGACTAAGGCTCTGGGACGAGGGGCGGGGGAATGTCTGAGGCAGCTTGAGAAATAAGGAATGAAGAAAATCAATGGGGCTTTCGGAAAATGTCAGGAGTGACTGACCTTTCAGCCAGTCTCCTGAGCTCACACTGCATCACACACACACACACACAC
>JBBPCX010000001.1:48463197-48478368 GCA_037974365.1 Hydrocynus forskahlii
TATATATAACCAGTAACACTATTGGCTAGTGTGTTCTTGGCAGTTGCTGGGTTATGGGATATAGTAGCCTAGTAGCCTGTCAGGAGGATTTTGGAACTAACAGGGTCAGTGGGAGACCAGGGTCAGTGGACAGTGATGAAAGAGGCCAAGGGCAGTGTGTGTGTGTGGGGGGGTGCGTTTGCATTTTCTTCATCATGACATTGTGTGTCTCAAATCGTCATGCACCACTGGCTACTAAAGCGACAGTGGTGATGGTCACACTCCAAAGGTCAGGAGGAGCTGTGAAGGAAGCGCTCTAGGTCACACATGCACACAGACACACACACACACACACACACACACACACACACAGTAATGCAGCATGTCAACTTCAGTATGGCCCTTTCGGTGTAAAGCGAGGTGACATCAGATGAGCACGCTATAATTGGGCTCTTAACGAGCAACATTTCCTGTGTCAGCACACATGCATACACACACGTGCACACACACACGTGCACACACACATACTTAGTGTAACCCAACGGAGCATCAAAGCTCAGCATGAAATCATGGAACCAGCATGCACCTTCAGAGTATGTATACCACTTAGGATGTATACCATCCTAAGACTCCTTAATACAGAATTTCTTCAGGTCCTCCAGTGTCCTATTTTTCTGTGGTCACTGAATGAACTACTTTTGTGCATTTGGATATATGTTTTCGAACCCTGTCCTGTCTGATGATCCAATCACACTTAATTTTGTCTATGATGCTATATGTCTTAACAAGGCTCCCAAGTGGGGGAGTGGTTGGTAAAACATCATGTATCCTCTTCCAGGCAGGCTCAATAGAGGTTCAGTTGCTTCATATTTGCCAAGAATTGGCTTAACATTTGATACAGGCCTAATGTTTGATACGGATAGTAACTGTCTGGTTGGTAAATATTTTTTGAACCATATTTACCAAAGGGACCAATTATCATCAAGCTGAATGTCTAAGTACTTATATGTAATCAGTTTTTATGACTACTCCCAGTGTATGCCCCCTAACTTTAAGAAAAAACAACTGGAGCTTTACACCATTTAGGGGGGTCCTTTAGGCAAGCCATGTTCTTCCTTTCTACACAGAAGGTGTACAAACACAAACAGACACACTCATATATACGCATGACATTAACACTGTGTTAAAGCTCAGTGCACTTCTCTCAGAGCCTGAGAAGGCTGAGTGGGTTTGATTGACAGCAGGGCTCAGCTGCGCGGCTGGTTTGGAGCGGTAGTGGTAAACAGGGGGAGGAGCTCAGGGGAGACCCCACCTCCAGCTCTCACCCTCAGCATGCTCCTAACATTTCACTGCACAAACCGACAGGACACACACACTTACACATACAAATACACACACACACACACACACACAAACACACAAACACACACACACGCACATCCAACAAACCAACATTTCAATCCAAGGCCCAGTATACGCCAGGCAGACCCCTGCAGATATGGTTGAACATCACTTCTTCAGATGTCCTATGAGGCCTCTCTCCATCCTTCTTCTCTTTCTCTCTTTCAGTCTACACGGAGAGATTTGCTGCTGGGATTCGTGGCTAATTCCCGCTCAGTGGTCATGAAAAATGTATAATGCAGAGAGGCTGTAGGGAAATGCCGATATGAGTCTGCTTCCGCTACTGCAAGGGCCAGTATTAGTGGCCCATTACTCTTTCCATTCCTCTTCCTCTCTCTCACTCACTCCCTCCCTCTCGCTTGTATCACAAGTCTAAAAAATTTAAATCGTCCATAGGCCAATTTAAAGTATCTGCTGCAGGACAGGCATCCTGTAGACTTTAAAAAAAAAAAAAGGAAAAAAGACCAATTCCACTTTTGTAAGCTGCTGTCAGTCATTAAAAGAAAAACAGCGGTTTGTTTAAAGTGTCATGGTCATCATTCTGTTCAGAATGACAGACACTTCTAATCATCTGTCAAACAGCAGCAATTTTCCTGCCTTGAGTGCACCTGTGTGCGATATTACAGACCATAACAGCCATTAACTAGCATTTAACCGTTTAGATTTCCTCTTCGCGGGGCAGTCGAGAAGGGGAAGGCGCTACACAATTTTAAGAAACACAGATGGTTTACTACCCCAACAAATGAATGAAATAGTCACATTATACTGAAGAACTGGGATGCAAAAGCTATTGGAGAATTTATCTTAAACAGCCACTTGTGGGAGATCGGCAGTAATCTCTGCAATAATGCAATCTGGATTCATTCAAACCTCGCTAACCACTGTTATTGTTTAACAGTGGTCAAATATGCAGGAATAAATACAGTTGCCATGTCACCACTGTTACTGTTTAACCCTTAAAAGCATGAGTGCTTAGTTAACCATGCAGGTTATCAGCAACCCAACACGTCTATATAACAAATATTCTTTCCTAAACTGCCAGTGTGAAGTATGAAACTGCCAAAACAATTTAATTTTGTAATTTTTAAAAACAATGTAATTTTTAAAAACATTTTAATACTATGTCATTTGAAAAAAGGATGAGTTAGATAAGAGGGTCAGAAGCGACTTGATGTATGCATTTAAGGGGTAATGCAGAGACAACCTAGACTTGATAAAATGGTAACAATCCAACAGACAACACTCCCAGCAGAAAATGACAGTATCAGATCCTTTAGGCATGCAATCCTATCAATAGTAGCCTAACATTCAATATAACACAACCATAGAATTCTGCAAAGACCAGAACCCTTCTCGGTGGTCACATTCTACTGCAGAAAGGAAAATCCATAAATACTCCAAGCCGCCAACCGGCAGAGTCTCAAAGATCACACAGCAGTATCAGGTGCGATCAGCCACTCCAGAAACACAGAAGGCTGCTGGGTTCGTTCACGGTAATAGATGCACTATGCATATTTTTTGGCAGAACTTCTAATTCTTCTTCAGATGTAATACGGTGACATTCACGGAGAGCCCGGAGCTAAACAGATCTAATAGAAAATGTCAAATAAGTTGCGAGGGAGGCCGATCATTTTGTCAAGCGCTAATAACCAAACAAGCAATATCTGATCTGATGTGAGAGACGATAATCATGTAACTGTAATGGCATCAGGACAATTCACTGCCACGCTCGCTGTCACACACACATACACACACACACACAGCCCTCCAAGGAGACCGTTTCCCTGTTGCTATGGCAACACTAACAGTGTGCCCAGCTTCAAAAGCAGATGTAATTTCAGACTTCCGACAGCCAGAGGGAGTGCTAGCAGTGTTCCGTTCCCCAAAGCCCCTCCGCCACAGCGCTGACTGATTAGAAATATGTCTAGGAAGGTTATGTGGTGGACTGTACCATCTCACTGCTCTGCAGAAGGAGAGGAGAGAAGAGGAGAGGAGAGGATAAGAGAGGAGAGGATAAGAGAGGAGAGGAGAGGAGAGGATAAGAGAGGAGAGGAGAGAAGAGAAGAGGAGAGGATAAGAGAGGAGAGGAGAGAAGAGAAGACAAGAGATTAAAAGAGAGAAGAAAAGAAGAGAAGACAGAAGAGAAGAAAAGAGAAGTGAAAAGAAGAAAGGAAAGGAGAAAAAAGAGAGAAGAGAAAAGAAAAGAGGAAACAATATGAGAGGAGAGGAGAGAAGAATAGAAGAGAACAGAACAGAACAGAAGAAAAGAGAAGAGAACAGAAGAGAATAGAAGAGAACAGAACAGAATAGAATAGAACAAAAGAGAGAGAGGTCCATCCCACTGCTCTGCTGAAGGAGAGGAGAGGAGAGGAAAAGAGATGAGAGAAGGAAAGAGGAGAGAATATGAGAGGAGTGAAGAAAGACAGAGGGGATCCGAGGGGAGAGGAGAGATGAAGAGAAGAGAGGAGGGGGAGGACAAAAGAGGAGAGGACAGTAGAAAAGAGGAGAGGAGAGGAGAGAAGAAAGGAGAGTAGAGTAGAAGAGAGGAGAGGAGAAGACAGTAAAAAAGAAGAGAGGAGAGAAGTAGGGAAAAGAAGAGAAGAGAGGAGAGAAGAAGAGAAGAGAGGACAGAAAAGACACAGATCTCCTACATATAAAAAACATGAAGTCCACTCACCTTCCCCTGTTTTCCCCTGTTCAATCAATTTACTTTATTAAGACTGCAGTTATGAGGCCCCTCCCTCTGTCGCTTTCATTCTATTTCTATTTTCCATTCTTTTATATTCCCATCTTTTTCTTTCGTCTGTACACCATTTAACTACATAAGGAATAGTCCAAAATCATCTGGACATCTTATCTTCTTAGGCAAACAAACATTCAGCTTGAGAACATCTTCTGCAAGGCTGTCATTTTACCAAAAAAATATAATGTTTAAATACAGAGACTTACCAAATGTCACTGTTCACAAAAGCCACCACCCAACACCTAAACCCAAACCCCAGGAAACATATTTATACCAAAGTGGTGAGGATAAAAACCCAGCACTCAGCCACTAAACCACTAAAACATCAACCAAACTCTCCACACATAATTCAGCATTGTGAAAGTGTCTGCATGTGTAAGTCTAAAAGGGCAGCACACGCAGCCTGTAAGGGATCCGAGAGGCTGAAGACTGAGAAAGTTTTCCAGCTAAGTTGCCTGGCAGTGTGTCCAGCTTTTACTCCAGTGCTACATGTCACCTCCAGTTTACACAGCACTAGTTTTACACCGGCCCTGCTCTGACAGTAAACGAGTCTGGCACAGGCTTCCCTCCTGCCCGTACTATTAGAGAAAGAGGAGAAGAAAAACAAAGGAAAACCTAATGAAATTAATTATCTAAAAATCTATAGGCAAACATTCAATGTAAGTAAAACAAATGAAAGTAATTGTATGCTGTTTCTATTGGTCTTTTTCATACAGATCTATACACACACGCACACGCACTGATATAGATATACAATCAGCATGAAAAACATGGACAGCAAAACTATATATGAATGTATATATGTGTATATTTGTGTGTGTGTGTGTGTGTGTGTGTGTGTGTGTGTGTTTGTGTGAGGGTGTGTGGCTGTGTGTGTATGTATGCATGTACATTCTTTACGTGCACACACACACACACACACACACACACACACATATACATACATGCATAGATATATATAAAGGAGAGATGATAGATTACTGGAGTACAGACCGATGTTTATGAGGCCTGTGCCAGGGAGACAGTGACATTGCTGCACATACAAAAAATGTAATACCTCAAGAACATTTTACAGCGTGTTCTATTTGTACTCTTCAATATACAACACTGAGAAGCTGTCAATGAGATTCTGTTTCATAAGTGTTGAAAATGCTCCCACTGCAGAACAGTCTGACAGTACTGAAGCATCAGGAGGAGCAGCTGGATGTCTATCCAGGGGTTTAAGGCCAGGGTCACCTGGGTCACTCCCCTGTCTCTGTGTGCGCACAAACATCATGCTGCTGTACGTGTGTGTGTGTGTGTGTGTGTGTGTGTGTGTGTGTGTGTATTGACAGGCAGGAACAAAAAAAAGCTCTCTACCTTCTGAGTGCTGTCAATCTCAGTCCACTAAATAGTTAAGATAAGATGTGCAGCTTCCTGTGGTTTTACAGAAACAGAGCTGCATGGGGTTGAGGTGTAGGAAGAAGGGAGGAGAAGTTAGAAAGAATATCAGTAATTACAGGGGGTTACTGTTTTGTAAGTGATATTTGAATGATCTAATTTACACAGTTGCCCACAACTTAATCAATCAATCAGGACATGTTTTGGGTCTTGATTAGAGAACAGAAGAGTGATGGAAGGCCATATCTCCTTCAGTTAAAGTGTATTACACATCTATTTTTATAAGAATGTGCTGTCCAGACTGTGGTCATATTCATGAAAATGCATCCCGTTATTTGTGTACAACAGATCAGACCTGGGCCAGAACACTGATTAGTTGAAGGACCGAGACTGAGCACTCCACTCCCAACTGGTCTCTCTCTCTCTCTCACACACACACACACACACACACACACACACCACATTATGTAATTCAGCAGCCAACGGGCAAAAGGCCAGCCTGTCCTGGGGACCACCAGCGGCCCAGCGGTGAAGAAAGACCCTCAGGATAGAGAGGGCATGCCAGCTCATCTTTAGCTCAGAGCAGGAGGGGTGTGTGAAAAAGAGAGTGATAGAAAAAGACAGAGTAATGAGGAAGGAAACAGAGAGATGGGTAGACAGACAGACAAACAGACAGAAGGCCTATTGCCTTCAGCTGAAGAGTATGCTAATCCACAGGTCTGTCAGTACGGGTTCCAGGATACGTCTTTAGATCTGGTGTCATGGCTTTTGCTCCTGTTTGTGTTCCACAGCGATCCAACAACTTGACCCAAACAGAAGCTACATGTTCTAACGGTAATCTCAGGTCACCTCATGTTACACAATACAGCCTATGTGATACAGCAACCGGTCAACTGGTATGAGCAAAAACAAACAAAGACATTTTGAATTTGCTAGTAATTCTTAGAAACCTTGCACCCCAATTTGTGATTTTTTTGCTCTTTAGTTGCTCTTTAATCTGGCAGTCATATTGGATCGATCACAAATGACAATCAGATATGTCTGCAAAGCCCTGTTTAATTAAAACTGCCGGACTACTGAACAGTGTTATCAAGTACCACAATTTTTAGCTCCATAAAGTCAAAATTGAAGCCATTTTAAATCATGTCCTTGGTCACACTACACGTATTTCATTATAGCTTATTACTGTTTTCCCTGAATGTTTTCTGGGGAAAAAATACTGAATCAATGATATCACGATTCAGTTCCTCTTCCCATCACACCCATCTATCACTGAGAGAATGAAAAGAAGGAAGATTTCACACATTAGAATTGGTATCGGTATCAGAATCGGTGCCAAAATGTTTACAAAATCAGTCCTAGTTTATTACTGCCAGTGTCTAAAGAGTGTCCTTGGGATGTTCCTCAGATTACATCCTGAAACTGGCTACAGCTGTCTCCTGAAGGCTTCAGCCACTAAAGCGAGGTGAGCAGGGGGAAAACCCAGCGAGAAATCTCTGCAGATTAGAATCTAACCCATGCGCCTGCAGAGTTGGAAATAATCCCAAAAGCAAAGGGCCCTGGGGCAGTGGTGGGATTAAAGTAGCTGAATACAAATAAATCTCCAGAGTACCAGGGGCTTTCTCACTGACACATCAATGCAACCCCTCATTTACAAAAAAAAACCCTTTCATGAGTGGGGTTCAGAGAAAAAGAGCAAGCGAGAGAGAGAGAGAGAGAGAGAGAGAGAGAAAGAGAGAGAGAGAGAGAGAGATAGATAGAGAGAGAGAGTAGATTCAGTAAGAATGGTACACAGAGCCAATGAAAACCAAGGGAAAAAATTAAAGAGGAAAAAAATAATTTGAACAACAACAGGAAAAATTTTCAATCACAAAGAAGTGATTCAGTTCAAAGGACTGACTCAAATGAGGAAAATGGTGCAAAAAGGAAGCTACAGGCAGACAAGCAGAAGTGGCCTAGCGCCTCTCCCTTCATCTAAAGAGGCAGCCATGAAGCCTCAGTCTAATTAAACCAAATTACACTGCGAGGCTGATTCCAGCTCCACATATTCCCCATGTACACCTTTCCCTGTTCTGCCTGGCCTCGCAAAATATCCTCAATTACTCCTCCAGTCAACCTCCCTAATGATTTTTCTCTTAGCGAGTGAGAGGAGAGAGGGGGAGTGGGGGTCTGCCAGAGAGGTGGGGGGGTGGCTTAGTTACAACGATGCTTAGTGTAGCAAAGCCTAATTTAATGTGCCCTTTTCTACTTGTGTAGGCAGCGCAGTCAAAACAAATCTGGATGCGTTTAATGTGGACATTAGTATGAAATGGCCAGTGAAATCTAGGTCTGCCCTGTGAAACAGAGGGAAAAGAAAACCTGCACGGACAAAGTGGGTCAGCTAATTGCCCCGCTCTGAGTGACAACTCCAGCGACCAATCAGAACCTGCCTCTGAGGAGGCCAAAAATGGCAGATC
Organism: Hydrocynus forskahlii; assembly: GCA_037974365.1. NCBI lineage: Eukaryota > Metazoa > Chordata > Actinopteri > Characiformes > Alestidae > Hydrocynus > Hydrocynus forskahlii. Next base: position 48,471,157 of record JBBPCX010000001.1, read on the forward strand.
TACCAAGCACAGTCCAGTAGTTCAACTCTACTGATCATCAGTAGAATTTCCTACCTAAGGGTGTAATTTTACCTTAATTATGTCAAACTAATATCCTTTTGATTCCTCCTATACACCAAAAAAAAGAAAATATCAGACACTAGTCTTTCGATTTAGAGTGTAAATCTAATTGCATGACTATACAATTGTTTTGTATGCAAAGGTTCATTTTTTAAGTGAACATAAAGTACACTTTCCCTATAGCAGTTATAACCAAACCACCTCTTGGTGATCTACTTTGCTGGAATGTTTGACTCCAACTTACATCTAACATGTTGGCCCCACCCCTTCACGCTCCAACCAATCAGGAATGTCTAAAGAAATTCAGAGCAGCCATGACTAGGGATTTTGACCACTGCTCTACAGAGAACACGCTTAAATATGAGAGCCCTGCTCACATTACTGCACAATTTCTAATTAAGGACATTTGGAAAAAATAATTTGCAAATTTACCGTTGTCAGTCGATGTTTTCAATAATATAAACCAATCTGGTTGAGGATCCGTACAAATCTATATCGTGTATGTATGTATAGTACATGTTTGATCTGTGTATCTTTCAGAGAGTTGCTTGTAAGTTATTACGAACTATTATACACATAAAATAACCCCTATATTATACATATAAAAAAGCAAAAATGGTTTATATGTCAACTCCATATAAAAGTGATTCCAAACTTTTCAATGGTAATGTAACAACAAGAGGAATCTCAGGAGGGTTTATTCAGTACATCGTGCCGGTCGTGTTGCCTGGCCGTCTGAAGAGCTGCACTGCAGGAGCTTTTCTCTTTGGACAGAACATTAAAGCAGTGACTCATATTCCCATAACAGCACTGAACAAGCCTTGGTGCGGACAGTCTATAAACTTTATAGGTGTCTAACCTAAGTGTTGACACTATTTGACAAACTAGGTGCACTTTTTTAGCGTTTCCCACCAAGTTGTAGTCGCTATAAACGCTGCACGTTGCCATAAATGGTGCAAGCCTTCATGTTAAAGTTTACAGCCGATATTAAACTTGATCACCATCCAAAACTGCGCTTCTGTGCGGCATCGGCTGTCAGCGTATACGATGCTTTGGGCTGAATTCCATCTGTTAGGATTACAAGTGTGAACTCGTTCTGAAGCTTATATTTGTGAAGCACTGGCGATACACAGAGGAGGCGATTAGGAAGACTGTATGTAGACGGCATTCTGTAAGTAATTGGATAGTGACACGTTTTTTGGCTCTGGCACATTTGATTTCAAATGACGAGGTTAGCATGCAAAATATCAGCTTTCCAACAATCTTCAGTATCTCATAGGGAATCATAGCCGTTGTATATACCCAGTCCCTACATTTTAGGGAATGGACGATTTGGCTGGCCCTTTGCTTGGTCAGCTATGTTTTGTTGCATCAGTAATCCATGCATGAGAGGTCTAGAGCTACCAATGGCCTGGAGTGGATTGTGGCTGTCGTTCATTGCTGTTGTGTCTCACCATGAGGTACAAATAGATGTTACTGCCACTAAAACAGGCCAACATGAGCCTTAAAAATCACAGCACATCAACCAGAGCCACAGCTAAAACAGTAGGAGTGTCAGAATCAACTGCCTGGCACATCATTAAAAAGCCAGAACACACTGGTGGGATTTGGAACAAAAAAAAAGCCTGCAGACCACTGAAGACCACATTTAACCTCCCATTTAAGATTTTGGTTTCAGCACTTTAATTTGAGGACAAAGCCTGAAAAGTTCTGTAAGGTTTGACAAAAAGAACTTCTAAAATAAGAAAAGAGGACCTTCTCACAATCAACAAACTCACATGAGAAACATGGCTAATAAGACAGCAATGAATCTGGATCACTTGTCTTTACTGAGGATGGTACAGCTCAGATCCACCAAATACCAAAAAAAAAAAACAGCATCAGGGTTAAACTTTAACAGAAGCAGGGGCTAAACCTGAAACTTACTGAAAAAACAAAAACTCTTGACAGTTTATGAAATAAAACCACCATTTTCCAGGTTACACTGTGAATCCCTTTGTGTTTTTCAAGACTCTAGGAATACAAAGTGGACTGCCTTGTAAATGACTTGGACCATTTCGAATAGATTTTTTAAAACATTTTTAAGCATACTGACATCCTGGACACATAAACCGAAAGGTGCAGAGTGAACAAACTGCAAACGAAACTCATCTCATGTTTCTAGGGGACAGACATCGTTTGTGGAACAGATCATCATCATTTTTCATCTCAATGGCCACTGCCTACCAACCATGCTGTCCTTCCCTTCCTCTCAGTAAGGTTTAAAGTTCTGTCTGACACAAGGAGAAAAAAAGGAAGGGAATGAAATCAAGGCTCAGTTAAAATGAACAACTTTTTCAGCGCTAAAGATTTGAGAACCATTTCTTGATGGTTCCCTCATCCCAGGTACTGCACTGGACCTCAAATACGCTCTAATATTACTGTATTTTATTCTGTATTTATATCACTTTGAAACTGCAATTTTATTATTTATTTTTTCACTTGTCATCTCTGTGTGGCCCCTTCTAGGCCAGCCATCCCACCAGTGGTCCATTGCAGGCTCTCGCTCTTTGCTAAAAACTCACGTGGATGATGTTTCCTCTTCCAGCAGGACAGCCCTACCTTTTAAAGCAACAATGGAGATTTTCTTTGACAAAAAGAGGAATAATCCTGACTGGACAAGCAAATCTGACCTGAAACTCACCGAGCAGCATTTCATAGAAAACAAAACCACCCTGACAGAAGCAGCCACTAAAAAATAAAAAAAATGGTCCTGAGAGAGGATACATCTCAACAAAGTATAAAATTTCTCTTCAGGGTTTGTAAATGATGCTGCCCTCATTCACTGGTGCATTTTAGTAACTGGCTACAGGCATCCTGTATGGCCAGTTACAGTAACCCATATACCAGACAGTTCCACCCAGAAAAACATGGGCCTTCATATTCTGCCACTGTGCAGTGATGCAGGGTCTACTTAATAAAGAAAAATTCAATATGATTTTTTAAGGACAGTGCAACATATTTCCCCTGAACATCAGGTCGACACAGACACTGCCGGACAGTTTTAGACACAAATAACACTGGCATTATGTCTTGGCTCTCACTCTGCCATGTGCAACATATACTGTCACATATATTGTGACTGCAAGAAAAAGGCTATGGGTCTTTTAAATAGCTATTAATATGTTGGTGTGAGGACTGAAGATGAAAAAAATACATTTTCTGCCAAAAATATAGAAAATAATTTCACACCCAGCCATAACTTTTAATATTTTAATTATTTACATAGTTTCAAGTTATCCTGAAATGACAAGAAGATGCTTCAATAGGACTGTTTTGCACATCGTATCCTCATTTTTAGAAAACACAGCAAATAACTCTCCTACTGTTTTTAAAAGTTGCTTGACAATTCAAGAAATTGCTTCTTTTTTATTTTACTTCCAACACCTGAGCGTGAACATAGAAGTGTTTTCAAGACTTCATTAAGTGGAACTTTAGCGTAGTAAGGTGTAAATGAGTAAAAAAAACAAAACAATATCTTCTGTGTGTTACTAAATAAATATGTGTTCTAACAAAAACATGAGAATTATCCATGTAGTTAATTCCCAGTATTTTGTGTGGTTTAGTTAAAATGTAGGAGCAAGGACTTGATTCTGGATTTGCATGAGTGAAAGTGGCTAAAGACCATTTCTTTTAATTTATTAAAATTTTCCATAAATAGGCAGTGTTGCAAAAGAGGCAAAAAGGAGAAATTTCCAGACTTTCCATTATAAACCAATGAAATATCATAAATGGAATGTGTGGCTTTTTGACCTGCGTGTGTGGGAATAGTGAGTAAAAAACGAAGGAGGCACAGTTTACTCTTCTGCGTCCTGATTGGTTGGGACACCTGTCACTCACCGGGAGGCTGGAGGGCCGGTCCTGTTGGATCAGGCCCATTTCCTCATGGTTGGATTTCCCAGAATTCCCAGAAGGATGGCTCCTATTCCCATAGTTCTCTGGGGCCTCCTGAGAGAGACGGAGCGAGAGAGAGTGTGAGCTACAGCCTTACATAATTCATAAGTGCAAAAGAGCCTCTATTCCCGCTACAAACACGTACACAGGAGGCCAGTCAGAAACACTGAAGCTGACTTGCACCACTTGGGCGGGTTTGGAAGAAAAAAAAAAAAAAAAAAGATGTTTTGTATCCCAGCGTTGTTCTCTCCTCCGCCAAAAGGCTTGTTCATAACGTCCCTCAGGGACTGAGAAAAACTCATGATTTTAATACAAATGTCCAAAACGGCAAGAACGGCAGAAATAATGCAGGGGGAAATCAAATTTTGCATCAACTTGTGCGACAAATCTAAGCTCATGCCGGGGCATTTCGAGCCAAATTCAGAGTGCTGGCAGATCTCGGGTTACAGCGAATAAAAACGCTTCTGCACCGTAACAAGATAGTGGCAGGGAACAGATGTTAAATAAATGTTGACATTACTTGGCGATGGCTGCTGACACACAAAGGGCGCGTTTCTCTTAATATTTAACCGAGGGAAACTGACCTGTGTACAAAAATGTCCCCTTTGCAGCTTTAAAACAGAATGATTGAATGTTGGTATGGGGGGGGGAGCAATATTCTTCCTAGTCTACACAAGCGACTCAGGCTGGCAGGCTGCCCGGCGAGTGTTCTATTACCTATTAGGAAGTCATTCATTTATACAGCGCCTCTTAAAAAAATACACACTACTTCCTAAGGTAAACTGTCTGTGAAGATGAAAAACAGACAAGGTCATAAACAGCAGGTTCAAGAGGAGGGGTGGCATTTCATTCACACACACGCATTCACACACACACACACAGAAGACAGGTGTTCATATGCATACATACACCCTTGTATGCACACACACATCCACACACACACACACACACATACACATTCTATATTGAAAACATTAGGATGTGCATGCCCTAGTGAAATATTTATTCAGGAATGTGTGTGTGTGTGTGTGTGTGTGAATGGCAAGAAAAGTAGGTCAGATCCAGGTCAGTCTCCTGTCTCGTGTTTACAATGCGAGGTGATGACATAATCGACTACTTTCACTTTCAGTTCAGCCAGTATATGCACTTATTTCCAGCAGACGCAGGCTGCAATTTCTCAATTCTCAACATTACAGGCTGTGTTTACCTTTTCCAGCCCACCGCTCGGGCAGACAAGCGCAACTCCACGTGACTGATAAGCGCTCCACACTCGACTGGCCATGTTGAAAACTCAAATCAATTCCCCAGCAGAAATTAACACGCAGGAATTTCTGCAATATCACAGCTGAGGGGTTGAAAGCTCAGTATCGCTTCCCCGGTAGAACATATCTAACTCCTTCTTGCCTGAAGGGAATATCCTAGAGCTAACCCTGCTGTCTGATGCTGCTGCTTCTTCTTCTTTCTGAGTGCGCTACGCATAAGCATTCGAATGAAGGATTCCGATTCCACAAGCAAAGATTTGAAAGAGGGCTTTCATCATCTACTATAATGTTCGGATGGGGTTAGTTCTACAGGGGAGGTGGGGCAATGTACTTTTACCACTAGATGTCTGTAATGTTGATGACCGATTCACATGCAATGAATGATGGGATGGGCGTGGCTAAAAATTTCAATAAGCAACATGTTCAGCTGCTCACGTCTGTCTTAAGTGAATGCAGTGTCGTCAGCACTGTTAACAGAAGGTAATTTACAGTTAACAGTCAACATCACTGCATAAAAAGCAGGTTTTCTGTCATTTGGCATATTTTAATGCATGAAATCACACACCAGAGAAAGCATAGTGCATATCAGCCTTATGTGATCCACAGAGAATACACAGTATTAATCAAACCTAGAGTTATTTCAAGGGTTCGTTTAATGGTTGGTAAAGCAGTGTGTGTCATTTTCTGGGTGCTACAGTTTGGTTTGGAAGCCATTAAAACTTTAATACATATAAAGTTTCTACGTGTTTTCTGTCTGGTTAAAGTTTACAATATTGAGTAAGACTGCTAAACTTGAATGCCATCCGATACAGTGATATTTTTGGAAAAGTGTGTCGCCTGAGAGCCATTTTGGAGAGGCGCAACAAATTTGAGGGTGGGCCGCACCTCGAGTTTCATTTCTGCACCTGGTGGTTACAGCACAGAACTTTGTTGGACATGCTAATCGGATCCCTAACCCCTCAAACAAAAAAATCTAATGAAACTGAAAAAGAACTCTTAACAGAAAAAAGAAACAATAATGACCAACTCTAATATCCTTGATCTTTCTCTATTATTCTGGCATGTATACATTCAGATTACATGTGCTTTGTCAGAGTTGCATAACTGTATGTAATTATTGTATTCATGAGGCATTACACAGTCTGTTTGGTTACTCTTGTCATATTCAGGCTTCCAGTACATATGCAGCCAGTCAGCTCTAAGTGATGGTTATTTTCTAATCTGGAATTGTGGCAAACATCAAATGACAATGGCCAATATCAGTTCATTTTTATTTGCCGTTTTTGATTATTTGTGATTTTTCTGGGGGACGGGAAATGACAACAGTGGGAGGGCCCAGGATAAAGAGAATATGGGAGTTACTTTATTTTGGCTACAGCTTCTCCTAACAATACCATCTATTAAGTTATAACACATCAAACCATTTTATGAAATAATACACTAGCTATATGGACTTACCTGAATTTTAAGCAATTCACACTCACATAGAAATGTATCCCACTGCTCCTGATGGGGTTTTAGAGTAGAATAATCAGAAAAGGGGCTTGCAGAGAACCTGCTCAAGTGGGAGGTAAGGACTGTGAAAGGTAAAGAGAATTATAGCACATTAGCCACAGAGAGAGAGGGAGCAGAGTAATATTAGCTTATGTAAGGTCCTGTCAGTGGGGTGATTTTGTAGCATTCACAGGTAGAAGACACTTTAATAAAGGTATTAAAGGTGAAATGAGGGGAAAAAGTGATTCCTCTTTATCATTCCCCCCAGCTGGAAGGGGAGAGTGTATGGATCACTCAGAGGGGCCTTTTTCCTCCCTTCATCTACTTATCTCTCTCTCTCCCTCCCTCTCTCTCTCTCTCTCTCTCTCTCTCTCTCCCTCTCTCTCTCTCCCTCTCTCACTCTCTCTCTCTCTCTCCCTCTCTCACTCTCTCTCTCTTTCTCTCTCTCTCTCTCTCTCTCTCC
>JBBPCX010000001.1:48478468-48488468 GCA_037974365.1 Hydrocynus forskahlii
GCAGAATCACATTAATATGGTATTTAGAGAAAGAATCATTCAAATATAAGAATCACAAACTGAATATGTTAATTTGCATTAGAATATAAGTGAATATATTGATTTTTCTCTTACACATGCATAACCTCTTTATGCTCTTATGGACAGTCAACTTAAACAAGTAAGTAAAAAAAGCTGGTTCAGTTCTGGGTGTCAAACTGGAGACCCTGGCCGAGGTGTCTGAGAGGAGAATCCTGAAGATGCTTCTCTGCATCATGGACAAGCCCTCCCACCCCATGCATGCCTCCTGTAGACCATCAGAGCACAGCACAATAGACTCATCGCCTCTAAATGCAGAACAGAACGCCACAGGAAATCCGTTCTACCTGCAGCCATAAGACTGTATCACCCCTCCCCTTTCTGTTGGTGATCTAATGTCAATCTGATCCGAATCTATATAACTCAACTTCTTAAATCTTGTTTTTCTTTTTACTGCATTAACACTAAGTCATTTTCATTAACCATTCTGCCCCACTGATCTGTTGGTACAGCACCCTAAATCTTACACACAGCAATGTCAGTGTTACACTGTTGTTTTGTTACAATCATGTTCTTGCACTATTGTTAACTTTCTAATTTCCTTTAAATCTATATTGTCTGTCATCTTTTATTCTTGTTGCACTGAGGATGCAAATGACAAAAGAATTTCCCTCTGGATAAATAAAGTTCCTTCTTATCTTTTCTTAATACTTGACAAGCTACAGTGTGTCTTCTCTTCTACATTTCTGTGTGTGGAACTAAAATGAAAAAGTCTTCTCCGATTCCACAGTGGAGCCATAACTGAGCCCCTGAAGTAGCGTGTTTAGTGATGTAGCCTCTCAAGAGAGGGGACAGTGACAACCCAGCTCTGTTCGGCTCGACACCTTCAGTTACTTTGGAATATAACATTAGATGACATTTTCATTTCAGCTATTTTCAACTCACCTGATTTTGCTGTAGTTAGTGAGAGCAGTGCCATGCGGTTGTTAGAAGGACAACAGTCACTGTGCATCGCCCTCCTGCTGCTGCACCCTCTCCCCCGTTGGTCAGTCCCTTGTTAAAATAGCCTATTAGAGCCACACGTGTTCCTGTACTCCCTGGCTAGGCCAATGACCGTTAAGGACTTTTTTTTTCTTAGTTTCCTTCCCTTGAACAGCTGTGGCAACAGAGGGTGGCCAAGCTGTAACCAGGGGGGCGCTGGCCTCCACTGGCCGCCACGCAGCTTTGTGACTTCATTTATCAAGATAATGATAAATATCACCAGAATGCCCAGCTCTGCGATGCCCCCTCAGTTGGAAAGTTGTGCCTCCTCAGCTTTGCCTTTCTACTGTGTCCTGCAGGGCAACCTACTCCTCAAACTTCACCCACTTCAACACTCATGTGGGTTTCCTAGCTGAGCAAACTGCTCAGAGCTTTTAGTTGATATCGCCCTCTATAAGTCAGATAAACGTGGCTGCATGCTTCTGTTTTATGTTTGGTCCCTTTTCTGTGACACATAGAAAGCTTTTCAACACCTACATCACTCTCAGTGAACAGTAGTTAAGACTAGAGTAGACTACAGCTGGTGGCCTAGTGGTTAGGGAGTTCCCCCTGCAATCAGAAGGTTGTGGGTTTGAATCCCAAGACTGCTAGCAGCCCCACTGAGGTACACCACTCCCCGGGCGCTGGCTGCCCGCTGCTTCCCTCGGTGAAGGGGTTAAATCCAGAGAAGAATTCTGCACTCTTCACACCGCGTGATGATTCTTTTTGCAATTCTGCAGTGAGCTCTTTCATGGCGAGGTGCATTAACTCTCAGACAGCTGCCGATAATGATTTAGCATGTTGACTAATTACTGTTGACAGCTGATGCAGGTGATAAAAGTTTGCATTGCTGCTAAGCGGCTTAGCCTGTTACTCAGTATATATATCAGCTTTTCATTGGGTGAAGGTCCTGTCGCCCCCTGAACTACTTGTATCTGCCTCTGGACCTGGTCATAAATATCATGTGTTGTGTAAATGTCTGGTATTCTGCATTATATTTTGGTCGTGCTGCCCACTAGGAATATTGTTTTATATGTGTTTCCTTGAAGGATTTCTAATCTGAAAATGCCTCTAAAGATGAAATGAACCGCACATGCATATAAAATCACTCGGCATGGCTCGAGTGGCAAGTCAGCTTATATTTGGCTGTAATGTCATCAGCAGTGGTCAGAACCCTCTTGGCCAGATATAACCATATGCATGTTCGACTAAAACACCTGAAACCTGCTTGACAGGGTCAGAAAGCAAAAAGTTATTACAGGCAGGAGACAGAGAGAAGCATCGCTCCATCTTTCTTTGGCCAAAGTGATGGTCACTTCCTCTCCAAAGTGCCCATCCGCTCTCGGCTAACAGCTTTTGTTTCACACTGCTCATTCTTCTGCTTGGTGTGATAGAGATCTGAGCCATCACTCATCCCTGTGTGTTTGTGTGTGCGTGTGTGTGTGTGTGTGTGTGTGTGTGTGTGTGTAAGAGAGTGAGAGAGAGCGAGAAAAAGACAGGATGCGAAAGTGCCCCTATGTGTGTGTGAAAGTGCGTGTGTGACAGAGAGAGAGTACACAGAGAGGCGAGAGAATCTAGAAGGGCCTCTGTGTGTGAGTATGTGTATGTGTGTGTGTGTGTGTGTGTGTTTGTGTGTTTGTATATGTGTGTGTATGTGTGTGCATTCCAATCATAAGTCACTTGGAGTTCTCTCCTAAAATATAACGGCTGTTTTTACAGACGTGTGGAGACACACATTGTCTTTCTCTCGGGGCTGCTTACTCTTAATTACTGTTTTCTTGCGAGAGTTGAAAACAGCACAGTTTTGGTTGAGTGTTTTTGACGTAAATTTTTTTAAACACATCCTGAGTGTTAAAGGAATGCTCTAAATCACTCAACACAGGAATCACAGTGGAAAACCCCAGTGATCCCGTCACGTCAAATACTAAGACCGAGCAAATGGTCATTTAGTCAGGTTAAAAGGTTAAAGTACACATCTGATACAATGGGCCTGTATCTTACATTTCACCTGAGCATACGTCACCATTGTTCTGGAAGTGGCTGTGGTTTTTCTGAGCATGTGCACTGTTTGCTCTTCTTATGGCTCAGGACAGGTTGGCCCTTCTCGAGGCAAACTGAATCGAAGGCAGTGTCTCAGGTTCTCAGCAGTGTTTATACCTCTGCTGTCATCCACAGCTTCTGGTCAGGGCATGTGGTGATGGTCTGAAGACAGTCGTGTCATCGATGTATTTGTTGATGTCGCCAGTCAGAGCTGCCATAGGTTGCAGCCTCCCTGGATTCCAGCGGTAAATAAAATGGTCTACATCTAACAGTCACAAACTCAGTGAGCAGTGTCCCCAGCGATGCCGTGGCCTGAGGGCCTGGCCCCTAAAGCAAGCCGAGGTTGCGAAGCTTTTCCAGCTGTCCATCCTTGAGGTATGTGGGGGAAAATGTACTAGTTAACCAGTTTGCAGTGTTTTTCTCTTTTCTGTTTCTTTTATATGTACGTAGTGTCTGATTGTAGTCTATCACATTTATCTCTGTATCTTGAAAAGAAATGCTGTTGCCGTTTACTGTAAGGGCATGACTCGCATGGGGAAAGGGCAGCGAGACTAGAGTAGTATCAGCTAAGAAAATGTGTGAAACCCTCAACTTGCCAGGCATCGAAAGTACGAGCAACGTAGGGGAAGTTAGTAAACTTACCGTCAGCCTGGTTTCATCTCAGTACAGTACGTGATGTGCTTTGTCAGCATGTTTCCGAGCACGTGCTGAGCATGTGTCTACATAGAGTGAGTAAAAACCCACTGTCCCCAGAGCAGAAACCGTTACTATTACATCATGCTGAAGTTGGTAATAAAAACCCATGTAACTTGTCTTGGATTAGCACTCTCTTGTCAGAGCACTCTCTCAGTGCTCTGGGAACAGACCTGCTCTATTTACCCGGCAGATATAATAAACTTCACTTGCTTTAAATTTCTCTCTGATCTTGAGTCTTGAATCTGTGGAACACGACTTATTTTTCCACGACAAGGTAAACTGAAGCAGGTTCTGGTGGTCATAGACATGGGTACCAGCAGTTCTGATGCACATGTGGGGGAGGATTGAATGAAAGCTGAATTAAAACTACACTTGCGCAAAGTGTTGGACCCAGAGAAACTGCTACCACTTACTGCACTGCCATCTTGGAAATATGAAACATGGAAACAAACAAGCAGTAATTTTTTCCATTTTTACAGTGAATACAATACTTGTTTTTTTTTTGCAGCTTATTTTAATAGTTGATGGCATTCACACCCCTTCAAAAATTTTAATTTAGGTTCAGTATGGACCAAAGGACAGCCATGTGCCTTTCGATTACAGTGTTTCAAACCAGAAACCAGAAATCCTGTTCACTCATCATGCTTGGATTCAAGTTGTGCGATGATTTAGGCATGCAGTAGCAGGATGATAACAGCTGGCTGTAAGAATGTTCCAGAGAAGTAAATAAACTGAAAGTGTTATTATTTTGTTATTTTATTCAGACTGTATTCCACCAGTCTAGGGTTCATGCAGTGTGAAGCATCTCAGATAAGGCAAACAACATGTAGTCATTAATTCATGTTTCCTGCGTCTCAAATAACTAATGTCACTTCACTTTACTGCCCAGAACAGATGATCCACAGTCAACTCCGTATTAACTCAGCATCCTACCAATACGCTAAAGGCATCGCGGCTTACGTCTTTTGTTACTGTTTGATGTGACAGCTCCAATTAAAAATCTTCACAGTAACGAAAAAAAAAAAAAAGAATGGATAGTCACAGTTACCCTTGGTGTACCAGTATATCCCACCCGCCTGCTCCTCCCCCTGTTAGATATATTTTGACATTCTCTGTGAAGTCTTTTTGCTGTGACCGAGACCTGATTATCATGGTTCCCCAGCGGACAAACACAATCTTAAAAACGTGGAGAGATACCATATGGTGCATATCAGAAAAGCCTCGGCGGAGTGTAGCACTAGCGAGGGCCACAGTGAGCTCCTTACTAAATATGCTCCGTTTATTCTCCTGTGAGTGCACAAGTAAATGTGTGCGAGCCGAGAGAACGGTGCAATATTTCTAACTCTTTGTTTTAGAGGTTCTTAGTTTCTAAGATGACACAGCTCCCACCTATTATCATGTTTGATTTCAGCAACCAGACTTCTTCTTCACTGCAGTGTCAGTTCCTCAATAATAATGCATCTCAGAAGCTCTCACTTCATAATGATATCTGGAAATTACAAAACAAAGTTCTCTTCTCCCTCTCTCTTTATTATTTTCTTTTTTATGGTTTTCTCTTAGCATTAGTCATAGCCAATTCCCATTCCCATCACTGGAGTGTGAAGGCTAATATGCCCAATGCTACTGCATTTTTCAAAGTCCACCCACGCAGCATTGCTGAGGGGCTGAGCACACTTTAAGAAGTGCGGTAACCGTACAGCTCTGTCGGCATTACCTGTCAGCCGTCATGATTTTCAACCTTACTGTCTTTGTGTATATATATATATATGTATATAGCCTACAGTATAGGATGAGTGTGCGATGCTTTAAAAGTTGTATGTGAACGTTTGGGCGCTCCTGGTCAAATTACCTTTTTATTGTGTGCCTAAAAGATTAATAAAACATCCGCACGCAAAATACTTGACACATTTCTGCAACTTTAGTATGTATATTGGTGAATGTAAAATATGTCCATATAGAATTTTTTGCTGCGTTGATACACCAGTGTCATCTGCATGGATTAATAATGATCTCATCACGGAAAGCAACACCTAACACAGCATTGTATATCAAGCACTGTGGTCTGATGAAACAAACAAACAAAAGACCTTGCTATGCTTTTGCGGTTGCAAAGAAATGTTGTGACAGAGGGAGGAAAGTATTTTGCTAAATATCAACAAATCCTGGAAGCTACAGGCCAAGTCCAGGAACAGAAGAAGAAAAGGTCGAGCATTACAAAGTGATCCAACCATACATCAAAATCAGGTGTGAACTGAACTATGAGCTGTGAAATGGGTCTTCACTGATCTGCACGGGGGGGTGTGCTGATGGGATTCCGCGGCGGCCCAAAATTACCTGCCCGGTCCAAATTTACCATCGTCGGGGTGGGGGGTGGGGGTGGGGGTGGGGGGGGGGATCAGGGGGTTCAGGGGGTGCTGACAGGATTCCGCGCCGGCCCAAAATTACGTTGCCCGGCCCAAATTTACCATTGGCCCACCGATACGCCCGATACACCCGATACGCCCGATGGCCAGTCCAGCACTGCTGGGCAATTTGCAGGCCAACACCTTCAACTTTGTAATGTTCCTCAAATGTTCCTTCTTGAAAATGTTTCGCTGTGTGGAAGGTTGCAGTAACCTGCTGAACCTCTTCCATTAGGAATACTGTTGCCATGAAGGGGTGTTCTTGGTCTGCAACAGTGTTTAAGTACATCGTACATTGAAGTCAAACATTCACATGAATGAGGGGACCCAAGATTTCCCAGCAGAACATTGCCCAGAGCATCACACTGCCTCCTATGCCATTTCCTTCCAAACATAGTACACCCTGGTGCCATCTCTTCCCCTAGTAAGCGACACATACATACCCGGCCATCCTATACACAAAGAAGGAAACTCCAAAACAGTAGTTGTTGTGGACCAGAAGGTCTGGCTCGCAGCCTCCGTTCCAGTTCATCCCAAAGGTGCTGGATGGGTTTGAGGTCAGGTTGGGGCCAGTCAGGTTCTTCCACACTGAACTCCTCCAGCAATGTCTTTATGGACTTTGCTTTGTGCACTGGGACACAGTCATGCTGGAACAGAAAAAGTTTTTTCCCCAGTCTTTGTCTACAAAGTTGGAAGCATGGCATCCAAAATGTTTTGGTATGATGAAGCATTGATATTTCTCTTCACAGCAAGTAAGGAGCCTAGCCCAAACCCTGAAAAACAGGTGTGTCCCAATACTTTTGTCTATATAGAGTATAGCTGAGTGAAGGCACCCTGATTTTTGTGCCAAAACAGGCAGCGCATGCCCAACTGACACTGCTGCCATGACGACGTGCCCCTCTTCACATATCCATGTTAGGCTGGCTTAACCCGTGACCTTTATTGTCTACCGCTTTCCCCCGGTGAGTTTAGACGCATTGCAGCGAAAAGTAAGGCTCTCTTGTTTCTCCAACTACTTTTTAGGTACGTTTGTGTTGTTTTTACAGTCTCTTTCTTTTCACGGGAGTGTGTTGGGAGTGAATCACAACTGCCTCTGTATGAGAGTGAGCGGGCATGTATTTAGCACATTTGTGAGGATGAAAGGACAAAACATTTTAACATTGTTGATATTTGGCTGGTCTCAAAAATGGAGAGTTCAATACAAAAAGGAAGTTTCAATTTGATGAATAAACTGTGTTAAGAGTTTTAAGAGTAAGAGTTAAATATTCAATGTCCTCAAATAGCCACAGTAGCCTGATAAGAGAAATCAGCTGAAATTACCCTCAGCAACAGCAACACAACTTGTGTGTGGGTTGGTGTGTGTGTGTTTAGGTGTGGGTATGTGTGTGTGTGTGTGTGTGTGTGTGTGTGTGTGTGTGTGTGTGTGTTTATTTTTGTGTTTGCACTTATGTTTCTGTATGTTTGTGTGTGTGTTTGTGTTTTGTGTGTGTGCTTATGTGTGTGTGTGTGTGTGTTTGTGTTTCTCTGTGTGTATGTTTGTGTGTGTACAGTGTTGTGCACGAACGCGTTCAATGCACGGCGTTCATTGAACACGTTCCTATTTTTCGTGAACACTGAACTGAACAAATCAGTTAAATTATGAACGGGGAAGTGAGTGACGTTCACTCTCGTGAGACTGAACGCAACTCACGTTTTACGTTTGCTGATTACAGGCTAGCATGGTCAGTGCTTCAATTTCAGACCCCTCTGCAGAAGGCAGTTTGTTTAAACATTTGAGTCCGTTTTTTGAAGAAATCGGTGTAGGTTTAGATGGGGAAAACCACACGTTTTGTTGACTTTTAGTTATGTTCTTTTTTGAGCACTTCAAAAGAGACTGAATGTTGCATTTTAGGCAGACACGGTTTGTTTACATTTTGTGTTAATATTGTCTGAATAAAATTTCCATATACAGTATACCGGCTCCTCGTTTTTTTCACTTTCAGCATAACATGATGCGTTGCTTAAGTGGTAAGATCTATTTTCAACCTCAAAATTGGTTTTTAATGTAACTTATGTCTGTGATTATTCAGTGGTATAATAGATAGAAGGAGAAGATTGAAGGAGGTTCAGATAGAAGGACAATGAATTGAAAATGTTAATAAACCCCCAAAAAACTAACGAACGAACGTGATATACCCACACCAAAAAAAAAACAAAAACCTATGAACGTGAACTAGTTCATTTTTATTTGCATGAACGAAACTTTGAACTAGATCTTTTTCAGAGTGAACTGGCACAACACTGTGGATGTGTCTGTTTCTGTGTATGTTTGTGTGTGGTTGTTTGGGTATGTGTGTGTGTTTATGTATGTTTCTCTGTATGTGCGTTTGTGTATGTGTATGTGTTTATTTCTGTGTATGTGTGTGTGTTTCTCTGTGTGTTTCTCTGTATGTGTATGTGTTTATTTTTGTGTATGTGTGTGTGTTTCTCTGTGTGTTTCTCTGTATGTGTATGTGTTTATTTTTGTGTGTGTGTGTTTCTCTGTGTTTCTCTGTATGTGTATGTTTATATGTGTGTGTGTGTGTGTTTCTCTGTGTGTTTATGTGTTTCTCTGTATGTGTATGTTTGTGTATTTGTGTGTGTGTGTGTGTGTGTGTGTGCATGTGTTTTTGTTTATGTGTGTTTGTTCCTACGTGTATGTGCGCGCGCGCAGCCTCCTCCTGCAAGCCCTGCTCTCTCTCTCTCTCTCTCTCTCTCTCTCTCTCTCTCTGTTTGAACTTTAAGTAGTGAAAGTAGCTGTTTGGGGGAGTGAGAGTTGGGTGGTCTCCGCTGGGGGTCTGTTTTTAGCAAAAACATTGTGTACAGACAGACAGACGGAGATCCTGCAGAGTTTGTGCGGTGATGAGGAGCAGTCTAATGTGAGGAGAGAGCGAAAGACAGAGACAGAGAGAGAGAGAGAGAGAGAGAGAGAGAAGAGCTGGATCGTTCCTGGCTCGCAGAGGGATTTCTCCTCTCTACCTGGATTACCGGCTGAACCGGAATGGCTAACTGACCCTTTCCCCGGCTGCTCGCCTGTTTTCGGGAGAGAGAGAGAGAGAGAGACGGGGGTGAAGATGGAAGTGCGTGTCTGCTGGAAGCGTGTTGTGCTGCTCTCTCTCAGGCTGCTGTTTCTTGTCCCCCCAGGTTTACCGGTCCGGAGCCAGGGGGGGGACTCTCAGTCCGATAACAAAGTGATGGATAACATCACCGTCCGACAGGGAGACACGGTGTACCTCAGGTAGGCGCTGTTTATTTATTTATTTATTTATTTATTTATTGCTCCGGTGTTTTGATGGGGGGGCTGAGAAACTGTCCAGGTGGTCGCTACTAATAACAGCGTTTCATCACAGTCATACAGCCTAAACGCTGTCTGCTTGCTCTTAAATAAATAAATTCCCCATTCCATTAAAACAGCACTGAGCTGGGATAGCATACGACGGCTTTAGCCAGAAAGTAATCAGTTAAGTCAGTTCAGTGGATTGAATAAGAAAAAAACGTTTATCTGAAGTTGAAGGCTAAGACATGCGATATAATGTCGCATTTTGGGGATGTTTCTCATGGTATAATATTATAGCTGTCAGTTTTTTGACGATTATTGTTCATATTTATATTGTTGTTTTGTTATTGATGTGGGTTGTAGTGGTGGTGGTATTTTGTTGTTGTTTTTATTATTATCATTGTTATTATTGGAGATGAGACTGTTTCTCATGTTATAACATTCTAGCTGTTCGTTTTTTAAATTATTGTTTTTATTATTATTATTATTATTAATAATATTATTACTGGAAACAATACATTTTTCAGTG
>JBBPCX010000001.1:48493087-48504696 GCA_037974365.1 Hydrocynus forskahlii
ATATATGCACGCACACACACACAAGGGTGTGAATAAAATAACATCTGTCGGATACAAGATTAATCTGACTTCAGCAACTGAACATAATAAACAACACACATGCAACAAATACTACTTGAATATTTTGTGTGAAAATGACAAAAACAATCTCAGTCACTTCACAGTGGTGTGTTGTGTCAGTAAGGGTGGGAGGTAAATCAGAGTAAAAGTAAATACTGGTTACATCCGTTGACTACATTTACTAGTAGTGCTAGTACTGGAATAATATATATAGTGGTCACCATCCCTCCTCCTAGAGATCTGTCAACAGTTGCCCAAATCTTTTCTGCAAAAACTTCCTAAAAATTCTCTCAAAGGTTCCATGTTGCACTTGAGGATGTGGCTTTGGACACAGCATGACATACTTTGAGTCATAAATATGAACAAAACATCACCAAGTAGCCAAACGCAGCAAGCAGAACTTTAAACAACAGGGTCTGTTTTCACAAACCACCACTGATCTAGAATCAGTTTTTGTGACAATGAACCTCATACATACAAAATAATCTGATTTCAATATCAGTCCTCCTTTTGACTGATGATTTAATGTGATAGTGATAGTTACAAAATGTTATTGTTTGAGATCAGACAATATTCTCATACAAATCAGAGTTCATATCGCACAGCCTTATATATGACCATTAAGAGCACAGTGGTGATTCTGACACAATTCACCAGTTCCACACACACACACACACACACACTCTGCTGCTGACAAGCTGACGGCTGCACTCCTTGGGGTCACCTTAATGGCTACATCTGTACTGCCGTGTTTCAATACAATGTCTTCCAGATTGGATTCTTAACCGAGCAATCCCCCTGACCTTTTACACAAAGCAGGTACAATGCTGACCCACTTCCCCCTGGAGATAACACACACCTCCTGACTAGGGTCTGGGACCGGCTTTACAATAAAATCACATCATCATATCAGGGTCCCCTGTGAACACGTCAGATAAAGAAACGCAACAGACATCTGTCATCCCAGCACGCTCTAAGTCCTGACGCCAAAATGCTTCCTTTGCTCCAGGCCATGGAATTCCTCTCTTTGTTTGTTTGTTTGGTGGTCATGACATTCAGCACTGGAGAATGCATTATGAATAATTACCCATAAAGGCACACATTTATCACCACTTTCCCGCTGGAACCAATGTTTTTTTTCATGCACATCGCGTCCTTGTGCAAAACGAGTATATGGGAGTCAGTGGGGGGAAAAAAAAACACAATAATCTTTGATAATCCTAATTCTACAGTGCGTAGACACACTGTTAGCTTACAAAATGAAATTTAGCCACCATTCAGCTAACATTCCCTAAATGAGGCCCCAGGGGAGAAACACACAACTGCCTTTTCAGCTCCAGCTTGATTAAGACTAGCCACCACAATCTAAATTTGCATTTGAAATGCAACGCCGAAAAAAACCCCCCAAAAAACAAATAAACACGCCTCTCTATATACGTGGAGCACAATTCACACAGCAATTAGCAGGTGGTGGTCTTCAGCGAGGCAAAATAGAAGGAAATAAGGGAAAGGGGAAAAAAAGAACAAAAAAATGTGGTTTCTTTTTTTCTCCTTTCCACGTTTGTGACGCTCAAATATTTTAGGCAGCCAATGGGAGTGTGGCGCTCGTTACCAGGGATCCCGTCGCATGGCAATCCAGCAGGACATTTAGAGGACTCCGATAAACTATGCCATTTAAAAGGTTATGACAATTAAAAGCAGCTCCCGCAAATTACAGTGCCTGGACCTTTCACACGGACGGATCCTTCTTATCGCCCAGCGCCAAGCTCTCGGCACCACATGCCCTCTATTTCCTGCCGCAGCTCCCCCACCCCACCCCACCCACATCCTCCCTCTCGCTTCCCCCCCTCCCTGCCAGGGATGCTTTTATTATCCCGTTAATTAAGCGAGTTCTTAGCTAATATTCAAATGCTGACCAATTAATGACATTGAACTTTGAATGGCCCTGCCTCTCCTCTCTGTCGCCGTGGCAGCGAGCATCCTCCTCCCCTTCCTCCTCCTCCTCCTCCTCCTGCTGCTATCGCGGGGCCTTGATTAAAAATGCTGGCGTGGGGAGGCCGATACAGCCGGGCGGCGCGGCCACTGCGACAGCGTTTTAATTAACCTTGTGTAATTTGAATACAGAAGGAAGGGGGCAGCTGCAGAGGAGAGATGGAGGAATCCCCCCCCACACACACACA
This sequence comes from Hydrocynus forskahlii, assembly GCA_037974365.1. NCBI lineage: Eukaryota > Metazoa > Chordata > Actinopteri > Characiformes > Alestidae > Hydrocynus > Hydrocynus forskahlii. Next base: position 48,495,328 of record JBBPCX010000001.1, read on the forward strand.
CACACACTTCCCCCAAAACGCTCTAAAGAAACCAAGGTTTCAGAAAGGAAACAAATCGTACAGGACTTGAAGCCCACAGCATGTATAAGGTTTATACCAGTATGGGAGAAATGTAGTCTCAACGTATGTGCGATAAAAGATGATGAACCAATTGTACTTCACAAAACAGCTTCTTGTTTTGTGACTGTGCCAGACTGTGCCAGAATCCATTTTTCATGTTGTGGATTCTAACAAAAGATCTCAATTTTAGATCAAGATCTCAAGAGTAAAAGATCTAAGACCCAATTTACACCTGAACAATTCAAGTTTCTTTGGTATTAGGTTTATATCTGGATAAGGACAAGCCAAATAAAACTGAAGGTGTAAACACATTCAAGACCCTTTTAAAGCACTTACAAATCTAATCGCTCAAACCACAGCAGGAGGTGGTCTGAAATGCATTCAAGTCACATATTATAGCAATGGAAATGTATCCATCTCTCCAAGACACATTTGACAACCAACACCCTTCCCAGTACTGTGTCAGCTACCCACCCCAAGCCTGTCACCACGTAATGCAGGCATCACTGCTCCTAAGTTTGAGAATTCCTCCTCTGAGTTTAATTTTTAATCCGTAACCCCCTTTGGATGAGCCAGTTAGCTCAAATAAAGCAGTGATTTGGGCAAACTTCAATTTACCTTGTCATTTCTCGCAGTCTTGCTACAAAACACTGTGTTTAAACGCACATGGTTCATGATGCCGATGACACAGGGGGCTAATTATACTTAACAGCTGTCTTCTTGTAAACACTCACTGTGTTGTGCAAAACTGTGAGTTTTTGTTTAGAAAAAGAAACTGAAAAATAAGAAGCAGCACAGGTGATTGGTTGCTCTGTACAAACTGATTTGTATATTACTCACCACATGGTCATCAGATTTCAATCTGGTTGACCTGAGAGGCATTCGACTACCACATGTAAACGCAAGTGGCTAGAAACTTATCAGGATACAATCCAGATACTCATCACACGAAGTGACCTGGTGTAAACGGGGTCTAAGTGACTTTGAAATAGGGTCTGTTATTGGGGAATAGATGGCAGGAGCTTCAGTCAGAGACTGCTCAACCGGCTAGTGTTTCAACAGGAACAGTTCCTAAAGTGACAGCCGCATTTAGATCTGTGGGAAAGACATCAGTAAAACAGAAGCACAACTGTTACTCAGGTGACTGAGAGCGTCAGTGCAGGACGTGATCGGACTATTGTCGAGACACAACTACACAGAGAGGGATTATAGTCTTTTTACAAAAACGAGACTTCAGCGGTGTAAAAGCCCATGGACACAGACCTACAGAGATGTGGAAAACAGGGATATGGCCAGATGAGTCATTCTTCACCAAAAGTGGGCGAGTGCATATGTGGCATACACCCAGAGAACAAATCTGGTCTGTATGATCCCATTATACAGTGAGCAGGTCTGGTGGCTCTGGTGTGCCAAATTGGTATTTTGCAAACCAGTTCAAAGTAATTCTGACTTTGTTGCTGTGTGGAAACATCAATCCTTGTTCTAACCTCATTCATCATTCTATCCTGATGGAGGTGGTGACTTCCAGAATGCTCCCTTCCACCAGGTACAAGGGTTCAGTGGGTGGTTTGATCAGAGTAAAAAGTAAGTAAATTATGTGCTATGCGACATGCTCAGTATCTCAACTCAGCTGAACACATGTCCAATATTTTAGATCTTCATCAAAGCACCAAGTGAGCGAACATCCTCTGGAATAATAGTGTCCCATCCCTTCAGTCATAGAGACTCTAAGCCAAAGGGCACTGCAACTGCTCTCGGTGGTTCAACACCTGACTTACTTATTAGATCTTGTATTACCCTTACTTTGCAATACAAAGCAAAGCAGTATTGAATATATAAAAACTGAAAAAAAAATCTCTGTTGCTCTGTTATTGTTTGTATGACATAAATCCCACACAGATTCCTGTAAAGGAATGATTTGATTGGATTAAGGTGTGATTATGCATTGTGTCAAATGAATTATCCAACCCTCTCTAGTTCTGGTGACGTGACGCAGCCAGTTAAGCTGCTACCTCTCTTTGGACTAAACAGAGCATGGATCTTCTCTGGGTTAATTAACAATAAGAGGTGAATGGGTGATCTGAGAGTATGAGTAATACATAGTGTCATCCCATCATAGACTCACAACTGTGTTATTTCTCTCGACAGAAAAAGCCGACAGATTAGATATGACTCCCAGCAGAACATCTGGAGAATTTGGATCTCTGTGCAAATTGGTGCTGTGAAACATATTTTTGTTAATCATTTGTGCAACAGTGGCATTCACATTTCTTTAACATTCATTTGTTTACATCGCAACAAATCAGAACGGGAATTGGGGGCATTTTCGTCTACTGGAATAAATGAATATGAAAGAGGACAAAAAATGCAATTACTTTGACATGCCACGAATTTCTTTATATTACATGTCCCTTAAAACCTTGTAGTTACACATTAATGATGCTGGTAACAACAATGTAACTGTTGCTGATATCTTCACTGTTACCAGTGAATTATGGTAGTAGAGTTAACGTAAATATATATGCTGCATTACCTTCACTTCAATTATTTAAACTGTTCTACTGTAATCCATTTGTAATGATGAATACATCGGCAGTAGTTACATTGTTATATGCATTGTCAATGTCTAATCATGTAAGATACTAGCGACAGGTAAAATAAAGAGGGACCATTCATTCTAACTTGGTGCTTTATCTTTAGAGGGCAATTATTCTAAAAGTTTATGACTGTGACTGACCTAAATGAGCCCTCTAACCAGTTTTTTTTTTTTACTGTGTGCTGTGAGCAACCACAGCATCAAGCTAAATGTCTGTGGGTGTTTTGATGAATCAATGTATATATGTTAATTACTCACTCACTCACTTTCTGTGACCACTTTATCCTCACTAGGGTTGCAGGTACCCGGAGCCTATCCCATGGTCAATGGGTGCGAGGCAGGGACTCACCATGGGCGGGGCACCAGCCCACCACAGTATATGTTAATTATTTTATTCAATAATAAAGGCTAATGTTTATCCACATCAGATGATTTTCCAATATATATTTAACATTTGTATAATATAATAATATAATATAATATAATATAATATAACAGACATTTACATTTAGTCATTTAACAGATGCTCTTGTGCAGAACAACTAATGAAACTGTAGAACCAAGGAAGGCAGTGAATATGATATGTAGTAATCAAATCATGATATTGTATTTTGTCCATGTCATGCATCCCTTGTCCAAACTGCCTAAAATGAGACTTTACTCAAGGCAACATCACTGCTGATGCCTCCTCATATCTGACACCAGACCAGGAACCTTTCATGCAACCATAAGCCAAACAAACAATGTAGTGCTCCAACCTTGAAGCATCTCAAAAACAAAGCTAATGAAAAGCTTCTGAAACTCTGGTCTGTTAACGTGACTGCCACGACTACAATGAAAGAACGCCTCACCGAGAAGCCTACCTGACACCTGAAAAAAAAGGCTTGTCACATCTCTTTGAGGCCCATTGATGATTTTAGAGCTGACGCAACACTTCTCGTTGCCGAGGACTCTTGTTTGTTTGAGCGCTGACAGGCGGAGCGGAGAGCGAAGGAAAAAGTAAGGACACTCTCAAAGCAGTGGCGGCCGCCTGATGTCAGAGTGAGCCTGTGATAGGACACGGCGGCGCTCAGATAGCAGCCGAGTACACACACAAAGTCACTTTGTGAAGTCAAACGCACGGCGAAATGACAGAGATGGGCTCGTACGGCCATCTGTGATTTCTGCACCCAGCACTCAGAGCCACCATGCTGAGCTGGCCACATTAACTCAGGAACAAAGCCGCTCCATTCCATCTTTCCCTCCACCTGCCTCTGGGTATCACTCGCTTCTCCGTCCCCACTCTCTGCTGCCTAGAATAGCACAGGAAGGGCTGCGGAGGCCATTGATATTTCAATCACTGGAGAGGAGAGGAGAAACTCAAGGGTTTACAGAGAAGCAGATTAAACAGATCATATGAACACTGCAGGCCTGAGACTCCAGACTCCGGAGACAATTAGTAGTTGGTAGTTCAGTCATGGATGTCCATCGTAACAGATAAAGGTGTGTCATACAGCTTCAGAAACCACATAAGCAAGTACATTTGAGATTACATAAAGAAGCAGGTCAGGAAAAATAGCAAATCAATAGTAAACAGTCAACAGTTATGATAGGCTAACCAATGGCAACTGGATTCCATTCATTACACAACAGAATAAGGAATGTGTGAGATGATTTACACATGCAGTATGTGTGTTAATATTCTGTTATACACTTGGTTGCTCCAGTTTATAACTACAGAAGCAAACAGATACGTCTAAACTGATAAATTACAGGTGGGGTGAGGAAAAGACTGGGCAAATCTGATGATCTGATGTTTGCCAGCTATATTTAGTTTCACTTTCACTGTCAGGTTTAATGATTTTGACTTGTGGAAAATGGCGATAGGTCACATTATCTGTCATATCTCATTAACTAATATAGAATTGCAAATTTCCCAACTGGTAAATATGACTTTATCGACCAGCCGAGTAAAACTCACAAGTAGGAGAACAGATAGTATTGTTTAACAGTTTTAACACTCGAACTCGAAATGTGTAAAAAACTACGCCTAAAACAAGGTCCTACAGGAAGATGGACAAAAATAAACAAACAAACAAACAAAAAACAAGCAATAAATATCACAGATGTTAATATTTGACAGATATAAACTGATATAACATGTTGATTGTGCTTCGGAGGAATAGAATGTTATGGCAACACTTGGCTGCTGTGGCAAAATCTCTGAATTTTTTTGCATTTGCATTTTAATCCCACATAAATGATACACATGCTACTTTATTGATATGTAAAAGTACTGGATATCAGCATTGGCCTGCAAATCTCAAATTGGTGCATCCCTAGTAATTGTGCATTCCTTTTCCATAAATTTGTAGTTTTAATGTCCATGAGCGTGCAGCAGCAAAAGAGTGCACAGACAGAGTATGGGGAAATCAAATCCTCAAACTGGAACAGTTTGTCTGAGCTTGGAGCTTCACAGGAGAGATAAGAGTGGCCTCAGAAATAAACCTGGCTCTCAATTCACACAAGCAGCTTCCCATGAAGATAAAGAAAGGTCAGGCTAAAAGCAGAGAGTCTTCACACAGCCCAGCGGCTCTTTGGAGAAAAGCTCCCTCTACACAGCCCAGGCAGGTCTAACCTACTGCCTAATCTGGCTGAACGGAATAGAAAGGAAAAAGGCCCGGTCCATATCAACCTCTCTTAAGAGCTGGTCTTTGGACAAAAAGAAGATGAGAAAAGGTTAGTCCATGTGCTGAACCACTACAGGGAGGAGATTCAGAAGGAAGTTATTTAGCTCCAGAGTTCATAGCTGCACTGTCTTCTTGCGCATTTGTCAAGACCTACGTATTGGTGGGGTAACCAGGTTGCTCAACACACCAAATTCAAAAATGGTCCCTCCTTTATGCTTTAAAAGAATGATTTTTTATTTTTATTATTTTTATTTATTCTTAATGTTTATTGTTCAGATGTCATCTGGTTTTACAATGAGTTGATTGTTACGGGTGAAAACGCAGATTGCAATTTTTAGTGCACTGAAGCCTCAATGGGTTTTTATTACAACGCTCACACAAAGAAGACAAAGATAGAAGAAAATTAATCCATCGACCAGTAACAGCTAAGAAGTTTTACTCAAAGAGACACTGCTAAAAAGAGATAGCTGATAAAATTCTGAAAAAATGTCATTTTTATCCTGTAGCTAAAACTGCACGTGAGTTGTATATGTGGATCAGTTGGACGCTCTACTTCACTGTGGAGTTCCGAGTGCAAAAAGAAGCTGACAAACCACAAGCACAAGAGATGTGATGTGGAAAAAAAAAGTGTTAATGTGTGTTTTCAGTTAAGAATTTGCATATTTGTGGTCTGTACAACTTGACTATGTAATGCTTTCTCCCTCCTCTGACAGAAATGAAAAGCATTGCAGATTTTACTGAATGTTACTGGTAAATACCTGAGGTTTTAAAGGCAGAACAACAGATATTTGTTGATAGTGACTTATCAATTTATCCCAATTTTTTTCAAAATTGCTCATTGTCCCAGGTCTAGAAAGAACAGACCAGTCTAAATGCTAAGAGTGAATGAAATTGTAAAGATCCTTCTCAGCATTTACTATAATCATGTGTTATAAAGTACATATTGCTAATAATGAATTACAGGAATTATTGCATTATGGAATAGCCTTTTGCCACGTATGAAGTAGCTTTAGTGGGTGAAATGGGATGAAACAAGCGTCTCTGTGATCTGCTGATTTATAGGAGGGCCTTGACAGTGCCATAAAGCCCTCATATAGATTCATAATCTCCCAACACATGTCAATATATCCACGTCTTGAAACTTGCCTCTCCTGAGCAGGCGATCAAAAATTGAGCACCACTGAAGACGTCAAATGTACCACCTCCATCATTAAAGTTGATGTGATTGTGAAATAACACTGTCCCCTGCCCAACCGAGCCTTCAATTTGCGAGCAAATACAAAAGCAGAGAAGTTGTTGAACTGAGCACTCAGCCGAACGATGTCCCATATCCTGGGTTAATGGAGGTAGAGGGGGCCTATAAATTGAGAGTCAAACTGTCAAAATCATAAAAAGATGGCTTTTTAAAGTTCACTCCAAAAAGACATAGCTTAATAAGAACACAGTTTAAAGCAGACTAACGCCTGACACAAAAAGGGACAGTGCTGACAGCACTGTTTTGTTCTAAAGGTAGGGAAAAATGGATTCAGACTTTTGAAGCCACCACCAAAATTCACCACTTTGAGCTTTGGAAAAGGACAAACACAATTGTTATAACACTCACAACACCTCGCACACAATTTGAATAAAGAGGATCAGTCCAAGGTGTTATCCAAAGGTCAAGTTTGTCTCTCCTCTCAGGACTCCTGTGGATAATTTACTATTCCAGAATACAAATAGCCTGAAGTCGACCTGACCTACATCAGCCTTCAAGTATGGGCAGCGGGCGTGAGAGAGGGAATAGAGAGATAAAGAGCTGGACTTGATTAATGCAATTGCCCTTTGAGGAGGAAGAAAAGGGAGCGCTAAAGCGGAGTCCGGCGTTGAGAAAGAGCCAGGCGCATTGTGAAACAAGGAGGTGGGGGGGGCGGGGATCGAACTGTTATTGCGGATTTCATCAGAGCAAATTTCTGCTGTGGCCAACACTCTCGGCAGGGTGTTGCACGATATCCCCAGGCCCTCCCGAATGTTACCAAACTTTGCCTTGAGCTTTCCCAAAGTGGCTGTACCTCCCAGTCCCTTTCCTGTGACGCACAGGAGACTGCTGGCCTTCCCCGCAGCGCAAACTCCAGCAGCCAAATTCCCCTCAGTCTGCAGCTAGAGGTCAGTTAAAATAGTCAGATTCCTCTCGCGCCACAGACAATGAGAAACACATGGCCTTCTCACAGGCTACGGCGCTAGCCTTTCTTGACTCACTCCGCTTTTATCCGTGTGCCTGTTTTCCCAAACACTCTGCTTTTCTTGCTCCCGATTAAAAAAAAAAAAAAAAAACTTCAGCAAGAATGCAGATAATAAGAAAATGAAAGGACTGCAGTCTTTTGACATCTCGTTTAAATAGTTGAGCCAAAATTGCATTACAAAAATGAGCAAAGCAAACAGTGGTCTTTCCGGTGGGTAAAAACTGCAGCCCCACCATTAAGTGGCAATATATTTTACAGGCTTTCACATGGCAAAAAAAAACTCCAGTCCTCTAGCCACATTGATGACAGCCCTGGTGTGAGGCCAGCCAGAGCTCTGCCTGTGCAGTCTGCACCAGCGAACAAGCGAGGTTCAGGAAATGCCAGAAATAGAACTCATGAATAATCTGGACAACTAATCAGAACGATCGGCCCATAGCAGTCAGCTCGGCCCTCAGCTCAGCGGGAGCCTCAGCAAATAATGGCTAGATGGAGCCTGGCCTTACCTGCTGTGGAGCGGTACGAGGCTGAACGTAGGGGGGCTGCGTGGGGGTCACAGGCTGCTGCTGTTGCTGCTGCGGCTGCTGGGACTGGCTGAAATATGGCTGGCCTTGCGAACAGTACCCTCCCATAGCCTGCTGTCCAAAGTGAGGAGGTACCTGCACAAACAGAAAAGGTCAGAGAAACACACATTAGGTTAACTGCACATATTTATAGGTGTTTCTGAATCCTTCTTATTGCCAATTGTGCCTTACTATTAGTTCAAAATAAATGGGCTTGATTATCCCACTCTCATAACTACGTATCATACACTATAGGCTTGTAGTATTTACTGAATATGAACTCTTAGGATTATTGAACTCTAGGGTTAACTGTGAAGGTGTTGTTATTATACATCTTTATACATGTACATTAATCTGTCAAGTTTTTCAGCAGCTTGATTTCTATTTGGCTTGTATGGACTTGAGAATGAAAGGTACAACGTTTTCATACGACACAAACGTATTTCATTTCAGTTTATAATATTTTAAAACTACTAAAATAAGACATTTTAAATAAAGCACTTCAGTTCAGATGAGCACCAAAACATAGGCTATCACACTCAAACTGCTCAAACACTCCACCATCCCAAAGGAAGAAATACACAGTTCACAACATGGAATCACACAGCGTAAATGGGAGCTATTTTCCACTGATGCAGGGTCAGTTCAAATACCTGATATCAGATCGGTGCCATCTCCAGACAGATAACTTTAGATATCATTGGCACTGTCTTGCAGCTGTCTGACATTTTAGCAAACTGCTAAATATGCCATTAAGAATAAGAATGAGAAAGAACTTTATTTATCCAGAGGGATATTCTTGTATCTTTTGCACGCTGAGAGCAACAAGAAAGAATAAAATATAAAAAAATAAACAATAAACAATAGTGCAACACAATGACTAGAGCATTAGTGTAACAAATAACAGTGTAAGACTGACATTGCTGTGTGTGCTGTACCAGGAGATCGGTAGTGCAAAATGGTTTATGAAAGTGACTTAGTGGTAATGCAATAAAAAAAAATAAAACAGTAAGTAAGTAAGTGAGCTTACTGAGTCATCTTTATTGCCATATACATAGTACACAGTGAGACGACCATAGGTGCAAAACAGAACGCAACAGAACAGCAGCACTCAGACAGATCAACAGTGAGGGTAAAAAGGAGGGATTACAAGTTATCCTATATATCCTATTATAAATATAATAGTTTACAAATACTTCACTTAAAAATAAAAGACTATAAAATACTATAGGGGGACACATAGGGAGCCAATAACAATACACTAC
>JBBPCX010000001.1:48504796-48524157 GCA_037974365.1 Hydrocynus forskahlii
TTTACACATACATATCTACATATCTATACATACATATATATATCTTTCACAATAGGTTGTCATTTTTGCTTCTACTTATCAGAGGCCATTCTCACTAACTGACTAAATTCTCCACTGAAGCCCTCCATCTGACTCTTTACAGATATGGATAAATGTGCCATCATAGAGGGCCTATCTGTTCGGCATGCTAACTTTGACATACAGTTGCTCAATTAGCAAGTGATTTTCACCTGCAGCATCGCAAGCCGTCATTAAAGAAAAGCTCAGAAACAAATTAACAACAGCTGACGACTCTGTAAAGGCATTTAAAGTGCTCGTCTCTGCTTGGCCTGGTTTGGCTTTGAGCGGCTGCACAACACGAACTGCTTTTATAACTGCCGCTAAGTGATTTGCTATGGCACAGGAAGCGCTATGGTGGAGCCAGAGAGGATCATGTTGTCTTGGGAATGCTCTACAGTGCTCCACAGTGCTCCACTGGCCTCACCATCAGATGCAGCTGGGCCTATCACACACTTCCCATAACCCCCACTCCCCCTACTCCCAGCCTCTTTCCTGCTTACGCAACAGCTCCTAATGAGCAGCTGCCGCAGCTCTGCATCCTGCTCCACATGAGGCGAGCGCACACTTTATTCTGGCGGGGGAAATGAGCTCGAGCCACGCGGATGACAAAGTTCTTACCGAGTTCTTTTTCTTTTTTTTCCCTTTTTTCCTCTCCAGTTTAATGCTCCTCTGTGTGAGCCAAAACGTATGTTGTGACTCATTAGACGTGGCAGAGAGCTGCGGCTGGACCGACTTGCAAAGCATTGCTCAATGGAGCCTGTTACTGCTGACGGTGGAGCGGCTCGTCTCTCGTACAGCACGGATGGCCAAACCACAAGAGCGCTGAATTATTTTAAGAATGAGACGACTGTGAAACCGCCGATAGGTTAGCCAATGCACTGTCCAGCTTTACTCAGAGCATTTGCAAGTATTATTATTAGTACAGTGCAAATTCCTCAGAGCACAACAGCCAGGAGAAACGGACCCATGCTCATCGCTTCCACATGCTTTTGCTCATGCCCAGCAATGGTTTGTGCAATCTGTAACACACAGTAATGTACAGGACTGATACAGTGATCAGGTAAAAGCAATGGCATGCCAATCCTCTCCCCTGTAGCCTAATTTAACGGGAGTGATTTTAACCGTGAGCAAGCTGCAGGCAAATATATGGGAAAGGCTGAAGTGTGAAAAGACTGACATATCAGATGTGCGATCATTGCTCATGTTTTAATATAATGATTTTTAGATTCCTTTAATGAATGAGGGCTATTGTTAGCCGTGATGGGCATTGGTGCTCGGCTGCATGCTGTAATGAATGAAGCGGCGATGTTGGCATGAGCTGGGTTAGGCTATTAACCCCGATGCCAAGTCATCTGATTCCACAGCATCTCCCCAGCCTAATGAGACACTTGTTGGTGCGCCTGCTTTCAACTGCAGCATTGACTGTCAGCGCAAGCGCACACACATAAAAACGCATGCATATATAGAGTGAGAATGCAAGAGAGAATCAAACTACTAAGGGTGACCAAAAAAAAAAAAAAAAAGAAGCCAAAAACATTTTCATTTTGATCCGAAAAGAGATAAAGTTAACAGTTCAGCACAGATTGATACAAATAGCTTGTAATTAATCTTCATTAAAATTGCATGGGAACAATGTTCACACAGAGCAGCGTAAAGATTTCAGTTAAATCTTTCAGATCAATTTTGCTAGCAAACATGCCTTTCGGTGAGCACGGAAACATCAGCAATCTTTTACGGCAATAGATTCTGGCCCTGAGCTTTCATCACCTTCAGGCTGAAGACAAAAGCACAGCACAGGCCTAGCGAGCGCCACAGCGCCAGCACTGTGTCATTTTACAGTTGTGCAACAGTATTGATTGACCCAGTAGGAGGGTCAGATCCAAATGGAAGCTCCACTTCGCCATCCAGGTGTGCTTCCTGCAACCCAGGACAAAAATAGACTGCCAAGGCTGATGTACATGACTTTCAGTTTGAAACGTCAGGGGAATAAGGTTTCGAACTGCACTCCTCTGAAGCTCAGGGCACTAAATGGCCACAGTAAACAAACAGGTCATTTGAGGAAATCAAATGTAGGGCTTATACATCAAATGTAGGGTTTGTACATCAAATGTAGGGCTTAGACAGTAAACATGAATTTGCTCAGAAAAATACTAAAGGCAAATAAATACAATCATGAACCATTTCTTCTTTGACACAGCCTAATATTTTGCCGCATTTGACTTAACCTTCAAGTGGGAAAACTGAGCTTGGAATTTTAATTTCTGAGGTTTCCAGCTACAAAGTGATGGAAAAACATGGACACTTCATGAATTTTTTGACATGAGAGATAACCTGACCTGTATGCCTTCTCAGAACAATGAACTTTATTGTTGCTGCTGTGGATTCAGGATTTATCTGATGATATGGATTTAACCATTGTGTGAGTTGAAGACCTCATCCAAATTTCCCATTTGAATTCCCAGTTGAATGATGAGTTTTCTTCGACTTTTCCTGGTCAGAAGTTGGAAATTATAAATTACAAGCCAAACACAGCATTTGTAGCTAGTCCCTATCTAGCTACCAAGATAGTACACACCTGATTAAGCCAATCAATACTTAATTAAGTTAACTCAGGTGTGCTGCTGGTACTGAACAAATCCATTCATTGAAGAGAAAAAGAACCAAAACAATGACCTTCTAACCTCCTTACAACAAAGCAGTAACCCTGAAATCCTGTTTCCTTTTTGCATTAATGTTCATTTGTATATATCCCAATACTATAAATGTACAGACATTCAGAACTATTTTCTTGTTGTATAAGCTTTCCATACTACTGCATCTGAGAGAGAGGAGAGTGAAAATGTATGCCTGCTAGGATCTAGCAAGCAAGACAAGCCTTTTTAGCTCAGAAAGAAAAAAAAAAGCTGTCACGCATGCCAGCCGGCGGACGCCACTGAGACATGCCTGCTCTGGTGTGTTTACTGTGATTGTGGGGGGGTCACTGTGCTTGTAATTCAAATGGTCCAACGAGCAGAGACAGCGTTTTTGTAATTTTAGCGTCAGGCGGCGTGGCCCACTGCTTGCTTGTGCCGGTGCACACGTTCTCCATTTGAATGACATATGGGCCCAGCCAACCAGAGAGATGTTAGAGCATTAAGTAGCCCAAACAGGCATGACAGGACTATAGAGCAGCATATTAGCATTAGCACGCTCCCGTGGCTGGGGCCTCTGCCTCGGCTTGCTGGCCTACAGAGCAGAGCGGCAGCACAGACTGATGCAGGACAGGACCAGCTGAACTGATCTGGAACTTGGAATAAGCTGATTCCAAAGGCAGCCTCGGCCTTCTATAGACCACATCTACCACAGATCAGAGTGCCATACGTGATACACAGGCTCTCTTTTGTCTTAATGTCAATTCACTCTTTACAGCTTACAGTACTGCGCAAAAGTCTTCGGCACCTATGCAAACTGTTTACAGCCATTTTTCTCATAGTGTGTTAATGTGCCTTTCTGCCAGCAAAGTTAACAATGGAATAAATGCGAAAAAAAAGCAGTAAAAGGGATCCAGATTTATTTTGTTTGGTTACATATACTCTAATGCTAGGGTGGAATAACACGTCTCTGTGCATCATTGCTCTTCTTGACCAGGTGCTTAGCTGATATACAGTACTGTGCAAGTCTTAGGCACCTTTGTAAATAAAGTGTCTTAAAATTAGAATAAATGCAAACAAACAAAAAAAAAGCTGTAAAAAGTACCTAGATTTGTTTTGTTTGGAAAAAAAGTAGTTGATATTTTGAAAGCTGGTAAAGAGAACACAGGTTTGGTTCCAGATACCTCCTCGGTTCCTCCACCCATTGTTTGAATTTGTGAAATTTCTTTTAGCAGCTCCTGATTTAGTTTAATGAAGGACTGATTGAGTCAAACCAGGGAACTACAAGTAATATTGGGGTTCCACAAAGAACACGTTGATATGCTGTATACAAAATCACTATTTACTGTATAATAGTGTTTTTATTTATTCATTTTATTTAGTATATTTAGAAATATTAATGTGGGAAAAAACACTCAGAGCTCATCTAAACAGAGCCTAAGACTTCGGCATAGCACTGTATTTTAAAAAAGAGGGGAAAAAAGTAACAATGAATTCACACACAACAAAGCATTTAACATGATATGCCAAGTTATGAGTTTGCACCTCCACAGTTTACTCGTGCCAGTTTTTACAGCTGAATGAAAGAAGCCACCTACCCTGGAGAGTACACAGCAACTCCCAGTGTTAGATACACTCATACAGTGCAGTGTGTCCAGAATAGTTTCTCGAAAAAAGTCAAACTGACACAGTTATCCCCTTGAGACACATTTCATAAGAGGACAAGAGCCCAAGAGCTGCAAGGCTAATGTAGGTACGTAATAAGCACTAGAAACTGAGAGGCACGACTTAGCATTGTGCTAGCCACATGCCTTGATCACCACACACTAGTTTCTAACCATGTTAAGCTGTTTGAGGCCTGTTATCCCAAAAGAACTTGCTTCTTTTGTATTCGGACACTGTTTGTGAGCTATAAAAACAAATATGCAGTATGGCTTGATACAGTAGTACCTTGAATTTTGTCCATATTTTCTTTTACTTCCTAGCACAACAAAATCGCCTTGACTGATCGACTCCATGTGAGGTTTTGTTCTTAATTTTGATTTGATCACCGAGAGCAAAGGCCTCTGCTCACCCAGCAAATCAGTTGTATCCACTCTGTGATTATATCCTCTCCTCCCTTAATTATATTTATGAATAATAAACTACAGCTTGCCATTATAATTATCATTATCACCATAAGTTATGTCACAATATGTCTCTATGCTTTCCTGGGCATCTTGCAATATTGTTAGTTTTTTATTAGTGCAATCTGATTTAGTGCAGCACAGTGTGTGAAACACTGAGAGTTTTAAACTCTCTGTAGATCTTTTAATTACTGAGTAGTAATTACCAAACCTCACCCTTAGCCTGAGAATAATGTTACAATACCAAGAAGCACAAAGCTCCGAGTAGCTCCACATATAGGAAAGAGCGAGTATGCACAGAATAGCACAGCCACCTCCGTTATTGCAAGCACCTAATATATAATTTAAGACGTTTTGTTGTTTATTTGATTTTGAGAGGTGTGAAAATTGGAAATAGATAATTCGAGGATAAAATGCAATTTTAATATAAATATGAAATTAAATCAGCCGATATTAGTGTCTATTCCAATTTTCACTCAGGCCTTAATACTCGCCCATCCAGATCCCACCACCCCCTTGCTTTAACCCCTTAAAACCTTTTTAATGAAGTAAAAAGGTAAAAACATTTAAATGAAGAAAAAGCTCCCGGTAAAGCAAACACAGCACAACGTCCAGCACTAAATTAACTCTCACAGTGCTCATCTGTGTCCTGCAGGACCTAAATGAACACAATGTGTGCTAACTCCATGCTGCAGGTGTTAATACACGGGTGCTGGGGGGGTTGTTTTGTCTGTGTGCGGGTGTGTGTGTGTGTGTGTGTGTGTGTGTGGGTGTGTGCCACGCATCAAAGATGCTCGTTGTTTATTCCCCGCTTTTTAATTTGCGCCGAACGTGGATGCGGTGGCTCCAAATGAGATGCAAGTCGCCGCGACAATAAACAATCCGTGCTCCTGATTAAACATAGGGGAGGGGGAGATTACATCGCTGTTGGCGCGAGGTGACTAACCCCCAGCCCGCCGCGTTTGATCTGCTCTCCCCCCTCCGCGCGCACGCGCCACTTGACACCTCAGGAATGAGCTGCCCTTGGCGAGCTTCATCAAACAAAAAGAGACGGCGTGAGTGCGGGCAAACACACGACCATGTTAACAAGAGACGTGGCTGTGACATTAAGTGGGACAGCGTTTCCCACACACACCTCAGCGAGCTGTCATGAATAGCACCCCTCAAAAAGCGTCTCTCCGCACGCGCTAAAAACAATTTCAGCTCGAATGAAACGAGGGAAAGACTGCTGAGCAAAACGACACTATCATAACGTGAGCAGGCCGGTATCACACCGGGATTCAGAGCGCTTGGCGCGGGCGGGCGGGCAGGCGCCCGCTTTGAAAAGGTGTGTTTTTGAAAGGGGAATCTGAAGTATTTGAAGTGCTCGTGGAGGTGAATTTTCCAGGTCACACATTCTCTCTAATGTGCCTCTTTGCCATTCAAATGACACCGTTCGCTCAGGTAAATTGCTGCAGTGATAAACGAATGCCTCTGTGACCAACGAGAAGCGGATTTAAAGATGTTAATTAAAATGAATCAACTCTAACCTACGACTACAACAGCAGACTTCACTCGGGCTCTGATAATACCTCACGTTTAATCAAAAGTCTCTCTCTGCTGTTGCCCCACCACAGCCTCTCCTCTGGCCCGGCTCTGTTAACTCAGCGCCCCCGACGCATTAAGACAGTGCCATTTCCACAGTGCAGTCGATGGCGACGGACGGTGGGACGTTGCTTTCCGATGACCTTTTTCTTTTTTTTCCTCTTTTTTTTATCGCTTTCACGGTTGATGTTTTTTTATCGTGGCGGAGAGGCTGCGGAGGTGGCGAGGGTTAATGTGCTCTAAAATGCACAAGCTCTGTGGGTGAGGCTCTGGTTTAGTGCCACCGATTCAAATGTTTTCCCCATTAAACTCCTGACCCCACTGCAAGGCCAAGAAAGAGCAAGGGGGGGGGGAGTGAGAGAGAGAGAAAAGGGTTGGGACCGATTCATGTGGAGAAAAACAGCTCGTTTCTCTGGCCAGCTCTCACTCTGGCGAGGTGTGTGGAAGAGAGAATTTAGCCTCTGATCTCTCAGTAAAGGATGGCAGGCTCTCTTCGTCCTAGCAGAGCTCACCTGAATGTCAAAGCCAAGCTGAGCCCTCTGAGTCCAGCCTCGGCACAACACCATATGAGGTTAGAGCACCACGCAACCCAGAAACAAGGTCAGAGTAGACTGTAGTTACTCAAGAAGTGCATTTGCACTACAGAATTAATACTCGTATTGGTATATATACTGTTTATGCTTTGTATCTGTAGCTGCAGACAACTGCATGTATCATGTATCAGATTCAGATAATTTATTAGGAGCCTGTAAACAACAACCACTTGTTTCCCAGTTTGAAATGTTAAATTAAAACAATAAAACCACTGACCTCATGGGGTCCATATCCCAGACAGGGATTAAGCCTAAAACAGGACTGTAATGGAGAATTTTCATTCACAACAGATTCCTGTATAGTCCAGGACTACACTTAATCACTGCCCACACCAGTGAGAGGATGAATGTGTGTGTGTGTGTGTGTGTGTGTATATGTGTGTATGTGTGTGTAGGTGCGTGTGTGTGTGTGTGTGTGTGTGTGTGTGTGTGTGTGTGTGTATGTGTGTTTACCCCTCCTTAAACATTGCTTTGTCTCTTTGTCTAAAATTCAAATCTTTTTCCCTTTTCCGGAGCGCTGGGCCTGACAGCATGCCCCACCCACAATTTATTCTCACCATTAGCCTGTCTGCCTGCTGTACGATCTACATGTTTTAGACCTGATCATAGTTATGCACTATAAGTGTAAAGACACTATGATCACCCTTATGCACAATGACATTAAAATCATATTGCTAGATAATTGCTTTAAAAAACTATAGAACAGGAACTTGGATCCTTTTGATCTGCATTTTTTACACTCTCAAAATTAAGGTTACATCATATGTCTATGATGGCATGGTTAACACTTTCCTTGAACACTTTTCCTGGATATAACCATGTCATAAACAAGTCATAGCAGATGTCATACACTGCATAAGTTGTCCACTAATATAGCAGTGTTACATTACCATTGCTGGTCATCATCAGAGGAGATGCTAAAATGTTTGATATCACAACAGTTTATGTCTTGTGTTATTTTAAGCTCCTAACATCAAACATTATAGTATCTTTCATGACAATTACCAACAATGGTCACGACACAATAATATCAATGGACAAAAGAGCGTATGACAATGCCATGGCATGTTTACAGCACGGTTATGCCAATGATATGAAGAGCGGGCCACGTAAGGTGTTACCCATCATGAAGAACATCCTATAGGCCCAGACTTTCCATATTTTTGTGCTTCCCTGCTAACAATTTCATATCCAGCATTGTTTAGTGGATCATATTTAAAAGATTCTACTGTATTGACTGTGTTGCAGAATTAATTCTGCCTTCTAATACAGGATCACCAGTAGCACATTTCAACCGCTGAACTACTTTATGTGCCAGTTCTCCTCATGCTCTTCAAGATGTGGCCACATATTGCTAGTCAAACACCCCACCTTATAATTTGTGGTTTGAATTAGGGCACATAATGACACCCTACCAAAAAAACAACAACTACAAGGGTTGTGAAAGTTAGTTTTAGGCCAAGCCAAATGATTTCCCACTTTTTGACAGACACAATATGAACTCTCACATATAATACAACACTAGTATGCCAAAGTCAGTGTTATCCATACAGTATTGCACAGGATGTGCACCCCATGGTCCTGAAAAGAGCATTTATTAATAACTGCACACCCTCACAGGATCACAACAGCAGCATTTTCAGTTATTATGTTGGTTCCTGAAGCTGATAACTGGGGGAGAAGAGTTAAGAATTGAACATAATTGCGGAAAATTAGATAACTTTAAACCATTAGTGCCTCTCTTTTTTTATGTAGACAGCGAAAGTTCTGCACAAAGCCATTTGCACCTCCGGCTGCAGTACACTTAACTTGTATTTGATTGCCTTAGCAAGCTGTGGGCATCTTAACCTATTTAAAGAGTAAAGAGTAGCTAAAATTAAATCTCGTTCTCAATTTCAGATGGGCTTAGTGAAATTCAAATAAAAATACATTACAGCAGGATATTAGAAAAAAAAAAGCTAATAAAGAGGATAAACCTACAAAATTCATTACACAGAATAGAAAAGAGCTCGGCGAGCGACTATGAACACGTGTAATTCCATCCGCATCTAATGAATGCATCACATTTCTTTCACAAAGTTGATTGGCTTGGCCAACAGAACAGTAGGGTAATAAAAGTTACAAATGAGAACAGGCCATTAGAGCCATTGACGCTCGTTGGGTTTCCACTAATTAATTGATCCTGAAACTTCATCTATTCTGGAGCAAGAGGTGCCGTAATTAATCAGCCACGATTTCAAGGCTATGTCCTCTTTTTTCCCCCCTCCGTCATTCCCTCCTCCACTTCTTCTTTTTTTTTTTTAAGCCTGTAATGTCTACTGCTTTAATTGTTTGGCAGTGGTTGGGGTCTATGAGCTGACTGTAAGGCGGGGGGGTCTGGGGGGGTGGACATTGAAGCACCGTCTCCGAGCCAAACCGAACAGGCCTCTGGACACCCTGCTTGGACGCTGGCTGATTTATGTGTCCCTGTTAGTCATCACTCATGCTGACCACCATACAGTACATTAACCCCAAAGACAATGTCTTCGCTCCAAAGTGATTCAACAGGCCTGCGGCGCACCTCTGCAGGCACGGAAACGTGGCACGATCAATGCCGTAAATTATGCTTTTAATTCCAAACTGTCTATCTGTTTTGGCACCAGGTGATGGGATTCCATTTGATTGGGAGCCTCCAACATTTTTTAGAAGGGGAAAAGAACATGCTACCACCATGCTTCAAGGTCAAACCCGTAGAGAAAGAAGTGTGTATTAATGCAGCCACAGGTTTTTCTCTTCAATAAAAGAAGCCATTAGGGATGGCCTCAGCCTCCAGACTGAAAGAGAATAAAACTAAAATGACACGGGCTGTTATTGTACAAGAACAGCGGAGGACAAAGCAACGTTTGCACTCCTGTATAATGGTTGGATTCTATTAACTTAGGCGAATGGGTAAGAAACAAGAAGCAGCAAAAACCAGCAATGGCTCCTTTCCTGGCTTGTTGACACATTTTCCCTCTTTCATTTCGCAGCCAATCTCTCTCTTCCCTTCACATCAAACGCTAATGTTGCCTTCAAATTCTTTTTCCTTTCTGTCCGCCAGCACTGACATCACAGGAAATTGTGCTGGAATTGGCAGGCCTTTTCACTTTCAAGTTCATTCCACTTCCAAGCAAAGAGCCCAACTCCTGTCATCAGCGCGGGCCGCAGTGTCTCCTGTTTGCTCTCCGCTTCCTGCGTGTGGAACCACCACTGCATTCTGACACAGACATGAGATCTTTAACTAATCCGGAGCACCTCAACTGTTTTTGCTCAAGGTCTAATTTTCACTCCTCAGCCAACAGTGTGCGAGTGTCTTGAGCGGGAACGAACACGTAATGGGGATAAAGGGAAAACTGGCCAGTGCTGAAACCGAGCATAATCTTCTGGAGATCTTTCTTGTAGTCTACACCGAAAGCTTGGTCTGAAAACGCAATCTCCTGCTGTCTAGCTTGCTTCAGCGGCTTAATTCACAGTAGGCTGGATGGCGAGGACTCCCCGGGGAGACGGGTAACCCTGTGAAAGCAGGCCAGCGCATGCATGTCATGGTTAGTGAAAGAACTGACACATCTGTGGATAGAGCGAGAGTGGTGGGGGGGGGGGCGAGAAAGAGAGAGGAACTGGAGAGGAAAAGGTGAAATCTTTTCTCGTGCAGCCTAGTGGATCACTCAGACAGGAGGGGGAAAAAAACAGAGGTAAGATGAGTTCATGTTACAGAGAGTAAAACCCCACCATGCACTGTGAAATTAGAAACAAAAATGCAAGGTCTTGTAGGGCAGGGACTCTAGTGAACCCAATATGACAGTAAATGTTTAAACTGCATGTTATTCAACAAAATATTATTCATTGCAGTCGAGATACAAACTGCAATATATGAATCCTATTGTTATGACTGAGGTACCCTTGAGCAAGGCATCATCCCCACACACTGCTCCCCAGGCGCCTCTCATTGGTGGCAGCCCACTGTTTCACTAGGTGAATGGGTTAAATGGGTTAAATGCAGAGAAAGGATTTCACACAGTGTGCTGTGGTGTGTTCACACCTGACTATAAGGGGACACTTTACTTTACTTTACTTTACTATCAGACCTGTCCAGCTAGTGATAATTTGGCTTTGTCTCCTATTAACTTACGAAAGCTGCGGTCAGAACAGGTCACAAGCTTATCTATGCTGACCATGGCAAAACATGTCGACTTTTCCTTTCGTTCTGTGTGTTTACTACAGAAAAAGCACAATATGCTGTAATCCACTGGAACTGTGATGTTCACACTGTTAAAACGTGATCGGTCAGTGACCTCTTTTACATGTTTCTCTCTCCTTTGATATCAGATATTAGGAAAAATCACAGGAACAACACCGAAATATGCTGCACAGTGCAAGCCTATTTAGAGTACCCTAGCACATTAACACTGTCTTTCAAAGATGTGCCATTCACTCCCCAGTCCATGCAGGCTAAATATGGAAATTAAGCCCATTTTGAAATGGCTGCTTTTGTGATGTCACAAAAGTAACTCATTTACATATACCAGCCTAACCAGGCATAGTAACAAAAAAAATGTTGGAAAATAATAATGTTAAATAAGTCGGTAATGTAAAAAAAAGTACATAACCAACAACAACATGGAAAAAGAAAAATGTGCCTTTATCTGAGCAGTGATAGGTCTATGAGTATGTATACACATGATATATATACACATTAGTGCTGGGAACATTAAAGTGTTATGTAACGCATTATTGAATTATTTTAGTTTTTTTTTTCATTATTCTTATTTTGAAAGTTCATTTTTCTGTGCTTGACCGCTTCACCTCACTTTAACAGGAACACTCGTTACTGAACATACTGGCTGCTTCTGCTGCTCCCTGATAAAAAAAAATGTTTCTGCTGGTACGTGTTCAGAAATAAAAGAAAACAGATTAATAAATGTGAATGTGAACTTGCTTTTGCTCGGAAGGTGCCTGCTATACTGTTCTGATCGTGGCTCTGGACCTGGGCGCCAGTGTTCTTATGATTTATGCTGCCTTGTCAAAAAATGCTACTGTAGCGCAAATCGATAGCAGAGTCTATCGATTTATACTACCCTGCCGAAAAATGCTTTCTTTAAGTTTATACAGTTCATACGGGTTATAGCCAGTTTATAACACTGATAATGATGAGAAATAGACAAATAACATGGATAATCAGAGAACAATACAAACATTCTAAACAATTATTCACCAGACATGTTACAAGTGATCTACATATACATAACCCCTACTCATGCTCTGAGCATTTTTATACTAAAACTGTGGTATTAATGAAGGCAACTGAGAGGAAATTTACATTCAGTTGCAGTCTGTGTATCCACGCCTTTGTGCGGGTCTTTTCTTAGCTCCACTGCAAGGCCCTGCCCTAGCCGAGGGCAGACACACAGTGGGCAGCAGATGACAGCAGCAGGGAGGACACTGGTGTCACCATCAGACGCCTCTGACGCAATCTAGTCTTACAGGGCTACGCAGCCCGAATGCATCAAGCAGAGAGCACGACCATGGTCAGGGGGCATCATGGGGACTCTCTGAAGCTCATCCAGATCCATTTCTCATCGTGCCTCAGCTCAGTTCCGCAAAATTCCTAGTGCTATCTGGATCTCTTGTTCCAACAGGCCAGACAATGCCTCAGTCTTGTCACTGCAAATTATCCCTGAGTGTTATTTTAATAACACAAATTATTCTGGCTATAAACTTGTTACTTTTGGTTATTTATATTTCTCAGTCACACTCCAGTGCTCCCCTTTTAATGTTAGCGCGTGATAATCATAACTTCAGAAGCTATCTCCCTTGGCCATAGCGGAGCACAACAACTAATTTGACTAATTATTTTTGTGTGACTGCTGTGTGACTGCCGACCCAATGGTCCTTCTCTCCAAGCAAATAAAATGAAATGTGGGAAAATGCGTTTAGCGAGTTTATTTTTCCTCACTAGAATTCAGTCCCAGTGCATTTGAATGGTACACACTGATGCCAAATGACAGCCTGAAGCTGTCTTGGGAAGATTACAAGAGGAACTCTCAAACACACTCTGCCAAGTCCCACAATCCAGTCAAAGCCAGAATATCAGACTCCAGAGGTCCAACTTTAATCAGAGATACAATGATAATCCTCACAAGAGACTAACACCAAACACTGATATGAGTAAGCAAACAATGACATTGTTCCAAGACCCACAAGGGTCTCCTGCTGAATCGCTGGATAAACCATATGCTGCATGAGTGCGGCCGGCGGGTTTCTTCTGCCGAATCACGCGCTTGGATCAGGTTTCTCACGCCTGCCGCCCCGCTCGGCTTATTTTCGCCCCCTTCGGAGACAAAGCTTTTACAAGACGTTTGTTTCTCATTTTCCACTTTCTCCCATCTTTGGAGGGATTATGAGAGGTCAGGCTTTCTCAGAGCCAGAGACCATGTGTGCCAACAGCTCTCCAGAGGCACATTAAAACTAAGACCAACAACTCTGGCTAAATATAGCAGTGTGGCAGGGGGACACTGAGTGAGGCCCAGAAATAGCCCAGCCAGCTCCAGTGGACTGGCCAGGCCAGAGCAGACAGAAAGCAATAAGCGAAGCTTCATACAGCACTCCTGACAGGGCTTTCACATCAGAACTGAAGCTCCACGTTACACAATACTATGTTTTTTGTCTCTACTTCCAAATAGATCAAGACGAAAAACACCCTGTTGACTGATGAGACAAAGCATGCGGGAAATCAATCAAACATCAGTACAAGCAGCTTCCAAAGAATTGCAGCCCTGGATTCTGTAAACGTACAATACCCTCATATCAGTACTATTGTGAAAGAACCTTGGGTTTTGTAAATGCTAAGTTTATAAGAAAAAATAAATAAAGAATATGCTCAGCACTTGTTAATGTAAGTTACATCTGAAGGGCTTGCTTTTTCTACTTATTGGTCCATTTTTTCCCACTTGGCGCAATGCAGAAATTTTGTTTTGAGTTTTTTTAAAAGCTCTGAAAGAGCTGATAATGTGTTTTCATCTGAAAATAAACTGAACATTAAATCACAGGTCCAGAGAAAGATGATGTCTGCACCAATGCTCTATAATGAAAAGTGAGAATGCACATTGTAATAGCGGTATTATTACCATGTTTGGTACACATAATTGGTACATTATTGATATTTTAATATTCATAGGTCACATTTATGTCATGCTCAGAGGACACAGAAACATGTGAGTTGTTTTCTTTCTTATATCTTGGCTGATGGCAAAATTTCTGTCACGATACTAGAATGCTGCCTCAGTTGTTTTACATGGTTTGTTGTTTATCAATTCAATTATTCATACATATTTTTTTCCCTCCGGTCACAGCTGTAACAGAGTAGGCCTGGGCAGAAAGACAATATTCATCTTTTTTTTGTAATATGCACTGACCAGCTGCATAATATAACAGACTTAGTGAAGTGCAGAGTGTGAAATCAACAAAAATCTCAAAGTTTATTTATTTAGCAACATTTAAACATTCTTTTGGTCTGTTCTACCTTGTCAGATACCAAAAACTGACATAGAACTCATATTTTCATTAACTTTTCCAAAACTTTCTTGTCTTTTTTCTTGTATGTTTAACACCACTTTAAAACACCAGCAGCCCTTTAAACTGTGAGAACCCTTCATAATGAAAAAACAGAAGCCTAAATTATGTGGAATTGATGAATGAACCAAACTAAATGACTTGGAATAAAATATTCTTGTAATAATTTAAGTTAAAGGACTTTTCATTATTATTCTCCTGTAAAGCTGAGTGACTAGGAAGAAAAAAATACCTGTTGCTGAGGATATGGCATGCCACTCATGCCCAGCTGGCCCCTCCCCTGCATTCCCATTGGGTATCTGTGTGGAGAAGGAGATCCATATGGCTGGCTGGAGTACGGAACCCCCTGCTGTGGCTGTGAGTACGGGCTACTGCCCATCCCATACAGCTGAGAGCGCTTCATCGCCATGAAGTCCATGGAGCCCACCTGCAAAGCACAAAGCAGAAAAGATACAGAGTTCACCTACCTGCAATAACAAAGGGTGCCAAAAAGGGTTCTTTGTAGCAATGCCAGAAAAGAACCTGCTAGTGTGATGGATGGTTCTCCACATCATGAAAAACCTGTGGATCAATTAAAGAACACACGTCCAAGCCAAAAGCCATTTGGGTGAGCCTTTATTTTTAAGACAGCAGAAAACCTCTGAACTGAGTGACTGTGCTCTTTTCTTTGAATACCGATACAAACAGAGGGAAGAAATGTGAAAAGACAGTTTCTGCCTGGGGCGGTTTATTCCTCGCGAGCATTACATTTATTTTAGGGTTCTCCCCATATCCTTAAGTGAGTCAACAGGAAGATTCCCGGCATGTCAGGGTAACATTAATCCGTCACCCAAAACACGGAATCCACAACGGGGCAGATTATGTCAGGTCTGATGTCTCCGCTCCGTCGTGCTGGATCACGGATGATTTATGGCATTTGTTCCCACTGTCTTTTTCAGTCAGCCAAGGCTCTCTCCAATATCCCTGAGCAATACCTGCACATCCCCACTCAATATGATGCGTCCCGCTGCGTCCCGAAGAATGGCACTTTTCAAAAGGCAGCCAGCTTCATCAAGAAACAATACAGTGGAGATGCGCGGGACCAAACCCCCCGAATTGTGCACGGAAAACAAAGAGGAGAGAAAACCAAAAAAAATACTCGATATACCACTTTAAACAGCGCTTCCCTGGCGCTTTGCCCACTGTGACGCATAATGGAGTCAAATCAGAGGAAATCGACAGCTAACCTCTCTTCTGTCCCTTTCTTCTGTGATTGCATCCTGTTGGGCTCAGATGCTTCTGGCAGACACATGAGTGGCAACACCGTGTACAGACTAATTCAAAAAACATAAAACAAAGCACCAGATTGAATAGTAAAGACCTGCTGCACCTAAACATTTGAAAGCGCAGATTCATAAATGACTCAGAACTGGCTGATATCAAAGTTAAACTGACCATTCTCAAAGGCTAATAGATAACCAGAGGTGTTTAAAGAGAAAAAATAAACATGTAACTTTATATGTCTTTAGCATTTTTAAGCAAAGAAAAACCTTGATTCGTTGATTAATGTACCATGCCCAACATTCACAAATCAAATTTCAATGTGAGCTGATCTCATTACTGGAATAAACAGTACAAAAATGAACATCATTAATGCAGTCGGCATGGAACTAATACACAGCAATGAGAAGTGAAGGAGTGAAGGACTGAAAGCATATGTGAACTATTCTGATAGCCATTATATGTACATTAAGGAGAATGGGGAAGCTGGCCATGGCCCGTCTCCCCAAAAGTGGGAGCAGTAGCAGTGCTCGCATTAGCAGTATCGAGCCACAGGTAAGAAGTTCGCTGTAATGCACTGTAATGCTGCTGGGAGTTGGTGGACTGATTGATCACTATGAAACTTCTGCATTACATGCACTGTTCACTTCCATTTTCCAGTATAAGACATCACAGACACAATTCACACCTTTGGAAATGTATTTTTTATGGTCTGATGAACCTAGAGACAACATTCTTCCTACAAGCTACCCAGAAAAACCTATTAGCTAATGAGGGTGCACATTCACAAGCAAATCGACCCCAACTTTCAGTCCTTTAACAAATCCCGGGAAGCTTCTGTCACTTTTAAAATCCTCTACAGTTCGATTTCTTCCAGAAAAACTGGGAGCAAAGTCCAATGTCATGAAAAATGCTCTCGAACTTTCAACAGTATTGTGCTGGAATAGACAAAGTAAATGCATCATCCATTCAAAAACTAGACTAGAGAGACATGACTGGTCAAAGCAGCCATTTGTAGTTTTCTCTAAAATGGTTTTCTCTAGAAGATGTTTCTTCCCACCAGTGCTTACATTTTATCATTTGAAATAAATAATTTATCATTATAAATTGATTTCATTCTCAAGGGTCAACACATTGATTAAAATACATGCGTATATGTTAAAATACATGTGTCTTAAAATCATCCAGACTGGACATAGACTGCGTTTAGGGTACACATGAAAAAAATGACACATTAGCTGTAAGAGTATGCAGATCTCTTCTCATATGTTTTGGATGCAAGTCCAGACCACTTATTTAAGTCTAGCAAAACTTAAAGCCGCACCCACACACACACACACACACACATACACACATCTTGGAACACCTGCAAAAACCTTTAATAAATCTGTCACTTCATGTAAACAAGCTGTGCTTTACAAATGGCTGATTATTACATTAAGAGCATTGCCTTACCCAACGGTTCTGAAGCACTTTCCCAATAATAAACAATTAGAAGGCATCACACAGTCAAGCATGTCAATTCTGCTTTGGGCAAACGATCCAGAGGGCCAGGCTAGCACCATTAATTAGTGAGGTATCAGTGGCTGAAGGGCAACGTTCATGAATTAGGCAATGCAGGGCACTGTGCCATTTGTGATATGGGACACGGTTCAGGTCTCTTCCTCCACCAGCCTTGCTCAAGTGGAATGGCTTTGCCAAAAAAAAGGGCTGAGTGCTATGCAAGCAAATCTCCTCATGTCACTGCCAAGTTCAGAGAGTGACTCTGACAGTCAGAGACTGTCGTGCCTCCCTGGTGGGGGTGGGGGAGGTGGGGTGTGGGGGGGGGGGGAGGCTATTGAGAAGGAAAGTGAGCCCCTATTTGCCTGTAGCGCTTAGCTCTTTCAAACAGTCACGCCTGGTCCTTGTTCAAATGGCCGACCCGTCATGTAGGGTATCATTAGAGAAGAATGGAGCACATGTTTTGGGGACATCAATAGGTTTGCATTTGTGTGGCCAAAGGGACTGCAGTTATGCGATACTCAATCCCGCCGCTGGCAAGAGGAGGCCAATTGAAGGGAGGCAGTAGCAGAACCAATCTCTCTATTTGAAACGCAGGGAAATCCCAGGCCTAATCTACTGCCACTTCAGCACACCATGATGCAGTCCACTGTAAACTGCCTGTGGAGTGAGGATGGCAACAGGATTATGCCCGGATGACTGCGACACAGATTCCTAAAGAGCCAAGCTACAGCTAGGCTATAGAACCAAACAGCATAAAGTGTTCAGTAACAATCAAAGCATAATGCTGTTGTCATAACAAAACTGGTAGATGCAAAAATATGGTCCTAAGTAATAATATGTTTCAACATAAAAGGTTTTCATTCTAAGAGATTTTTGATGGTTTCTATTGGCCCATTGTATTGACCCAGTTGTCATGATGCTTCGTGACATAAAGCATACTACCCTTTCAAAATAGTGTTAAAAAATGGGGAAAAAACACATGACAACAAATGTTCCAGGTGTTGGACAGTGACCCCAACAAGTCCTGCAAGAGCTCCCTAAAGGGGAATTCCAGTTATTTCTCAACATTTCTAGATTAAATCTCTAAGAGTCATTCAGAGTGTTTTGATAAGATATGCTCTGTTCTAGAGAATTGCTTCACTGCCTGATCATTTTGAGATAGAATTTTGGCCTAGAGCATAGAACATTTTTATGCAAAATAGGCCTTAAAGCAAAGTTATCAGAATTGCCACTATTTTATCATGATCAACATTACCAATTAAAATTCAAAAGACATACGTAATTCGCTGGTCATTCTGGATAAAAAAATAAAATGGCCATACTTGTTATTCAGATAGAGTACCTGTGTATATATATATATGTGTGTGTGTGTGTATATATATATGTATATATATATATATATATATCAACAGTGTTCTTACATATATTTATATATCCACTCTGTACAGATACTCAGTGTGTACATACATACATATACATATCTAAGTTTACATATATACACATCTATATTTATATTCATATTGTTTTTTAATTTTTGCTGCTCTTCCCGTTGTACTGTCCACTTTCTGCCGTGACAATGCAAATTTCTCACTTGTGGGAAATCTTATCTTATTTTATAGTAATTCTTGGTTCCTACCATCACCATTGTAAAAACAATGTAAGAATGTCTTTGTTTCTTAGCTATTGTATTAACCAGGCTGTGCAAAATAGGAGTTCCAGGTTAACTTTCCATGACACAGAGAACATGTTTTCTATCCCACACATGCAATAATGCACAAAAGTCCAGAAACAGAACCAAGGAAGCACAAATCCACACGAATACGGAATGAATACATTTTAACCTGCAACTCATAGCTCACATTTACAAATAACGCAATCCACTTTGTGTTTCAGTGCAGGTCTACGTAAGGCAGTAATAAACCTGAAATTGAATTTATGAACTCAAAGTCTTGCGGGTATATTGCAAAATAAAGCCATTACCACCACAAACTTTGAAATTAGGTCAGGAATATACTGCC
>JBBPCX010000001.1:48524257-48564814 GCA_037974365.1 Hydrocynus forskahlii
TCAAAGTCTTGCGGGTATATTGCAAAATAAAGCCATTACCACCACAAACTTTGAAATTAGGTCAGGAATATACTGCCGAATTAGATTAAATTGCTTCTCCGAGTTGTTTCGACTCTGATTTTACGACTTCAAAATGTTTTAAATCCTTTCATTTTAATGTACAAAGTTGTTAATCAGCGAAGAAGAAGAAGAAGAAGAGGAAGAAGAAAAAAACAGATTATGAGGTAGCAGCCAGCGTATTGAGTTCAAATGAGCATTAAAATGGTAATCTGCAAAATGGTTATTATCATAATTCCATTTGGAATGTGCAGAAATGAGGCTTGATTGTATCTCTGGCTTTAGTGGGCGTCTCTTTCATGAGGCTGTTTGTTCCAGAGCTGTTATCCAGGCGGCGAGCCTCCATGTCCAGCATATGCTCCCTGGGAATGCTGATGTTCAGCTGGGAAGGCCAGTCTGAGTCAAGTCAACACACTCTCAGTGACTTTTCTGGAGTGTCTTCACTACTAAAGTTTCAAACTAAACTGGCCATTTTTGGCATGTGTGAACACATCACAGCACACAGTGTGAAATGGTGTACTGCGTTTAACTCATTCACCCGAGTGAAGCAGTGGGCATTTACCGACAGGGGAGCAGTGTTTGGGGACGGTATCTTGCTCAAGTGTAGCTCAGTGGTGCCACTGGCAGTCCTGGGATTCAAACCCACATCCCTCTGATTGCAGGGGGAACTCCCTAACCACAGGTCACTAACTTCTAATGGCTGGTTGGTAACCACTATTGTTCTAGACTGGCAGTGTCACTGTAGCGAAGGAAATATTGACCATTCCAGCACTATTGTTGTTATGATTGGTGCAATTAAGCACACGGTTTTAAAAACGCCAGGACAACTCTGTATATTAATTTGAATCACATCAGATATTAATACGAAGGGGGAAAAAAAGACCACTTTCAAAAATCCAATGAAAATTAAACTGCTCGGCTGGAATTAAACATTCCCAGATAAGCACAGCCAAATGCAAGGTGCCATAGGCTTTTTCCCCCGATGTAGAAAACCACTGCCAAATGATTCCAGCACCTCAATCGAAGCAGAGAAACAATGATGGGGCATAATTCACCGGCGAGCGCCACGCTACGAGACAAGACAGAGAAATAGGGCCCGCTGTTTCAAACGAAATGAGAACGGGGAGGCAGCATGGGGAGGAGATACGGCTCCGTATTAATCTGTGCAAATTCCACGCTCCTGCTGACTAAGATTAGAAAATTAATTTCATGGATGCAAAGGCAATACTGATGTCATCAAAGGGAAAGGAGCAGGAGTTTTAACTCTTAGTTGACAAAAATAAAATAATTGGATGAACATTTATGTGGTGTGTCACAGAGAAACAGATCTTTTACAAACAGTTCGCTTTTCATAGTTAAGACAAGAATGCTACATAACACAGAGGGAGTAAATAAAGAGGCCATAGAGCTGTTGAGTAAACGAATAAGCTTCTGATTCTCCCAATTCAATGTCGTCATTATTCTTCAACGGATCGTATTTCCTAAGCGCGTGGCTAAGTTATCTAAGCCAAAACACACCACACACTCATTCTTCAGTGCATTATGTGGCTGGGATGGCTCCCCAGCTATTGTGTTTATTGCTCTGATTGTCCCTGCATTCATTTGTGCAGTTTGTTCATTAGGGCATTAAAGGGTCCATATTTGTGCGAGCTTATGCACCAAAAACACAAACTATTTTCCAAATCCTCTTTATCATGTAATTAAGCAGGCTGTTCTTGCTCTTGTCTCTTTAAGACTGATATATGCAAATGACTTCCATTCTGATTGGCTCCCCTGTACTGTGCCAGTTTGCAAAGCAGTCTAGGCTGAAACACTCCTTATAACTTCATTGTAAATGGATCAGCTTGCTGTTGTAAGTGCACTGATTTCTTGTGGAACCACAAAAACAATAGATTCCAAGAAAATAATGTTGCCTGTCTCTACCACACGTGCCGGGAAGAGAATGGTATATTCTGAAACCTTTAGAACAGTTTACATATGTTATTTAAAAGAAAGAAGAAAATTCGGTTTGCCATGATGCGGGCCCTTTAAGAAGCGTGGTGGGTTTGCACAGCAATGTTTAAAGTATGAACTGTGTCTATAACTCAGCAGTGTCATATTTGCTGTCAAATGTCTCTCAGTAAATGTCATTGCTCACGAGCACGAGTCCAAAGAGACTTTCTACAGGGTGAATTGCCTTTCCTGCAAAACACTCCAGTCTGAGGTTACACAGGCACTTATGCATGAAGGCCAGCTAGAGATGGGACAGCATGAAATTATAGAGAAACAGACAGAGAGAGGGAGAGAGAGACAGAGAGAGAGACGACGGACACTTGTCATGTGGTTGCCCATCACAATATTACACACAGCAGCATGGGTATAATTGTTGTGCCTTTGTGTGTGTAAGCAGCACAGTAAACGAACGGACGCCCTCAATGGATGACACCAGTGTTTACCACACATCTCCCTGTGTGTTTGGAAAAGTGGCCACGCGCTGTAATCCTCATGCCAGGCATGAAAAGATGGAGACATGGGGAGAGAAAGGGGGGGGGAGTGAGAGAGAGAGAGGGAGAGAGAGAGAGAGAGAGAGAGAGAGAGAGAGAGAGAGAGAGACGAACACAGAGCGATTAAGAATGAGAGACGGGGAGAAAGTGAGAGAGAATAAGGGAGAGAAACAGACTGAGAGAGAAAGAGAGAGAGAGGAGAGAGGAAGAAATCAAATGATCAGATGAAAAGAGCGGCGAGAGAGAAAAGACAGAATGAAAAAAAGAGAAGAAAGGGGAAAGAGAGAAGAAAAATAAGAAAAACTAAAGTGAGAGAGAGGAAGGAGGAGAGAAAGAAAGAAACAAACAAAAAAGAGCGGAACGGGAAGAAAGAACAAGAGGGACGAGAAAAGAAAGTTCTGCAAACAGAGAGAAGAGAGTGTGAAAAGAAATTCGGTGGAGGTAAGAGAGTGAGGAGAAGGAGAGAGGAATAAAAAGAGAAAGAAAAACAAACAGAGAGAGAGAGAGAGAGAAAGAGAGGCAGGGAGAGCAGGAGAGAGCAAATTTGAGCTGAAGGCTTCATGTTCTTCTCAACCGGCAACAGCTTAAAAGACAAAACACACAAAAGAAAACACACATGCTCAGTCTGACCACGTAAGACAAACAACCGCACAAAGGAAAATAAATAAAAACAGGTTTCACAAGCAAAACATGAGGGAGGCCGGATCTCGCGGAGCACGGAGCCAACCAGCTTCGTTCTCTAATACGGCGAGTGGGCCGCACCAACTCAGCATAAACATCAATTAGTCAGCAGTTAGAGCCATCTCGGGCCTGCCAGATGTACACGTCAAGGCCACATCTGCTGACCAAAGTCTGTGGCTGAGAACCTGTCAGAGCAGTTCCCCAGCCCCTCAGAGGAGGCGCCACGGGTCAGCATGATGAAAATGAAAGCTCTCAGCCTGTGGGAATTAAGGGAGAAAAAAAGAAGCGCTGCTCCGGAGCTTTTTTCATGCGGGGGCAACCGTGGCACGAGAGGAATGCCTTGTAGTTTCACTTCAGAGCCTTCGGGCCGTCTGGTGTGTGCAACTCTATGAGAAGAGAAACAATAACCCACTCAGTACAGCGAGAGAGAGCATGACGAACTCTCCACCTACAAAACTTCTTAGGCAACATTTGTATTGTTGTTTGTTAAGTGAGCTGCACTGATACTGATTTCCAGTATCGGAACAGAGACGATACCAGTGAAAAGTGTTGAATCAGATATCAAAGGCATTTCTAGTCTGAAATACCCTATAATTACTTATAGTGCAACACGGATCACATGACAACTAGAAATGATATAATAACACTTTTTCTTTTCCAATAGTGAGTACTGGCCGATACAGCCAGCAATCCAGCAGCACTTCATTTAGGATGAGCACCTAAGATTAGGTTATCAAGCTAAAACTGCCCCACACTCAGTTTCATTATTATTGGCACCCTCTGTAATGAAAAAAAGTCCTTGTGGTTTTGTAGCTAAATCACACTGATAACAAGAGAATCTGACATTTGATTGAAGTAAACTGAGTCTATAAAACAAGTATTTTTTCACAAAACTACATCTGCACTCAGTTCTCTCTGTGAAACCTTAGTTTGCCAACATAACAGCAATAACTCTTCTCCCGTAATGCTTGATGAGATCGGACAATACAGAGCAAGAAATCTGAGATTACTCCTCAATACAGAATCTGGGGGAGCAGTCACCTCCCTTTTTGTGCTACGGACCGGTATCATGTAAAACAATACTTTCACGGACCAATATAGATATAGCTAAAAACAAAGTGCGTAAAACTACAACTCATCATTCCGCTGAATTAGCGGGAGGCCTGGGCTTGTTTCCGTCCTACAAGCCGGTAAACAAGACAAGTGTTTTCTCTAAAAGATCTTTCGGACTTTGATAACACAGGTCAACAGGTCAAAATCATCAGAGATCAGATTATGTGGCTTTTGTAGTGTTTTTCATGCCGATTTCAAATCTGTGTTTAGTTTTTCCTGAGCATGTCCAGTTTTTGTGATGAAGCTAGTTATATATTGAATGATCGTGGTATTATTAGTATATAATAATCATATTATACGCGTTTTTGAAGAAACAGTAGTAGCTGACTGACACTGATCATTCTATCTATGCCACAGTATCTGACTTTGCACTGAAAATATTGAAAGTTACTTGATTGGTGCCTGCGGTTTAATAAAAACCACATGCAAGTCTATTACTAACTAAAATGTACTCATAACTCAAAAAGTTGATGTGACTGAAAAGAACTGAAAGCAGATCTGAAATCAGCATGAAAAAGTGGTTTAGAAAAGTGTGTTGTGGTTTCTGATGATTACAATTTTTTTTTTTTTTTTGACCTGTGTGATCAATAAAATTCTCGCCCGTTTGGACACTCCTCCTTAGGTCACCCCACAAGTTTTCAAAAGAACTGATGACCATTTCAAAAGTTTTTTTTTCCATGAGCTTTACCAAGGGTGCCAGTAATTATGGAGTTGACTGTAACTAACAACATACCGTAAAACAATGTGAGTGTGTGGTATTTTAGGCTAGATTTGTTATAGGCCTGGATTTATTCTTTTTTTCCAGCATTTTCGGCCTGATACTGAAATCTGTCATTAACAATCTAAACTTTAACCAAACTCTGAACAGCTAATTAACATTATATTAGAATTCCAATTACTACTAGTTATAGTCTATTCTAGCACACAATTGCATTGTAACTTACTATAATAATTACATTGGAAGTAACATTGTTGATTATGTATTTCCTCTAGTAATTCAGTGAAAAATAATTAAAATACTTTGTAGTTTTTAAACGAAAAAATAATAAAATGTGAATATGTCTGATATGAATATTAGATGGGATCATATCAGCTAACACTCAAAGATCTAATATCAACAGCAGTTGATACAAAAAGGTGTCTAATAAATTTACAACTATAAGAAAATCACCTGAGTTAATACATTTTACACATTTTATTAGTGTAAACAAGCCAAGAACAGCAAATGAGGCCACAGCACCAAAGGCATTTATGAATTAATACTGGCTACTCGCTCCCAATACTTATGAGGAAGAAATGAACAAGAATTGGTTTAAATTAGAAAAATACAACGCCTAGCGAAAGATTCTTCCAGGCAACTTTGCTGCCAGCCTCCTCTCTAAGCGTCAGCTTTCATTCGGCGATGTAAAATAATGGTCAGTCTGTTCCTGTGCCTGTGGGGCAGCAACATCCACAAGAGTTCTCAGGCTGCTATTCAACATTGAGGCCTCCTGTACATTAAGATAAAATATGCAGCCACTAAGCCACAGGCTACACAGTCTTGGCCTTTGATTTGGAGCGCAGCCCAGCCCTGGGAAAAGTCCACTTCATTTTGCCGGTGCCATCCATCAAGTGAGCTGCAACAAACAGATATCCTGACCTTCAATCTTTCTCCGGTTATTAGATACTCATTTAAAGTCACCTGAAACAATCCTGACCAAATTGATTTCATTATTGGACTCTGAGTGAGGACTCCCTGATTGCTCAGCGGGAAATTTTAAAAGTTAATTAGGAAAAAATTGATTTTCATTTTTCTCCCCACCAGCATCATATCCTTGGTGTTTCCTTTGACGCATCATGCCACTGAAGTTCTGCGGAGGAGATGACAACAGATTTGGATGATGAGTCCCCGTGTGACAACTGTACTGCCGCTGATGCTGAGACAAAATTGATGAGATATTGGTTGTGGGGGGGCGATAGCCCACCGGAACAATGAGGCAGGGTTTGTGAACCCCAGGCAACCGGAGGAAAGAGCTCTTGGGGGTTGATTGTCCTCTTAATGTCTTTGCTCCCAACAGAATGGTCTTGTCGACCTGGCAGTTCCGAGGATATGGGCTGCTTTTGACTCCCATGACCTCTCAAGGCCACCCCACAGCAGAGCATTGGGCCAAGGCCTTTTTCAATCTTTTAAGATCTCTGAATCAATCACAGTGCCACATGTGAACATGTGGGACCAGTGCTATGCAATCAGGAAGGCCTGGCCTCAGGGGTAATTCATGTCCACAATCTGACTTTGTCCCCTCACATCCCAATTGCTATTACTCTGTGGGCTCACTCAGCAGCACCGCCAATATACAAGTGCGACCACAATGGCTCTGACAGGCAATTAGGTGGCATTTTCATTTGCGTGCTCAACCTAACATAATGTTGGCCTTATCTCAAAGTTCTAGCAGTCTCACAAACGTGTAAAACTGAACCATTAACAACGTGTGATAATTGTTGTCAGGTTTTTTTTAGTTATAATGTTAAATATTGTAGCACATTATTATTCAAAGTAATTTTCAACAATTGTTAGTGTGCTATTCATCATAAAATGATCACACAGTGTAAAGCAGCGGTCACCAACCCTCCCCCTGCAGATCTACTTTCCTGACATCTTTAGCTCCAACGTGGATCATCCAGGGATGGTGACTACTGATATATATAGTTAGTGTTTTAGAAGTGTGCCACCTTGCTGTTTACAGTAATACCACATGCACATGCTCCAGGTTGTGAGGGCTGGAGTTGTTATGATGGTAATAGAGATGATGGGATCATTACTGCAGTATCTCCAAATACCTCGTGTTAGATGGACCAGCAACACTTCTTGTTTTCTGATACTGATACTGAAACCGCATCACCCAGAACCTGATGGGGTTTTTTTTTTAATGAAGCATCTAAGCATCATCTCTTAAGATGGGCTATCATACTCAAACTACTCAAACACTGGGCTACCGCACATGAAAGAAATACACCCCTAACAACAAGTGTTTGCTGCTTCAGTCTGGATTCATTCTTTTTTCCACTCCATTTTCCAAGCGAGCACTGGACTTATATTGTGTCAATAAGGATACCTAACATTACCAACATGCCATCTGTAGTAAACAGATAAACATATATGTTAATTATAGATATCTGTAACAGCAGGTTAAGAGAAATATCTAATCAACATTATCTTGTTGATTTAAATTAATCTTGATTTATTACAGTCTAAGACTTTTAATGACTCCTCTTGATAGGTTAGATGTCACTGTTTTTGATCAATAAAGCCATTAGACATCCATTTTCAGTGCTACTATATGATTTAAATTATTGAAATATATATTTTCATTAGCATTACCCATAAAGAATCACACACCTTTGATAAAAAGTCTCCTCTTCCATGGTCAGAGTTTAACAAGGCCCCAACTGGACGCTGAGATCAGTGCTTCTTACAAGTGCATGATTACAAAGACACATAATGAGCAGGACACGGATTAACCCTAGTTTGAGGACTTAAGCACAAAGTGGGATAATTTCCAGTACAACAATTCTTTATCAAGTATTAATTTCATTGACTGTAGTGTTGCATCGCAGTGTGTAAGTCCACGCAGTTGGCATAACAAGGTTTTTCAGACTCTAATGAGCCATTGCTTTCAGACCTAAGCTATTTGACAAGCAGAGCAGCTTCAGCCAGAGGACAACGATCCAACTCTACGGTCAGCAATGGCTTCAACACTCCAAATATAGACCATCTGTTAACCTTGCCCGAGTTCACAACATACCGATCTAGGGAACCATTACCTGACCTCAAACCACAAACTATCTTTTTTCACAAGCCTTCTCTGTGAGTCATGGTGGAGGCATGGTTTTATTAAGAGTGCATTTTTGCAAAGCTTTGATCCAAGAATCCTTCTCAGTGGAGATGCTTCAGCCTGACTCATCTGGCAAGCAGCATGTTTTAA
Organism: Hydrocynus forskahlii; assembly: GCA_037974365.1. Lineage (NCBI taxonomy): Eukaryota > Metazoa > Chordata > Actinopteri > Characiformes > Alestidae > Hydrocynus > Hydrocynus forskahlii. Next base: position 48,532,554 of record JBBPCX010000001.1, read on the forward strand.
GCGAAATCACATTGCACTGCACAGCACAGGCGCTTCCCATGGCCATGACCATGAAGACTCTTGAAAACACATTTCTGGAATTTGGACAAAACAAAGCACAGGTCAAAGGGAGCTGAAAAAGGAATAAAACATTTATGTTCAGTGACACTTCTAAAATTCAGATTAAGATACTGGTAAAGAAACCCTTTTATACACTATATATGTATATATAAAATGCTTGGCAACGGTTTAAAATTTTAATCGCGATTAATCGCATTGTTATATGCAAAATTCAATAAGTAATTCAAAAGTAGTGTATTGTGCAATTTTATTTTAAAAGTACTTTAACACAGTTACACAGCTGCAGTACAAATATTTCTGTAAATCTCAACTTAAACATTAATGTAATCAAATCATAAAACCAAAGCCCCTGCAGAGCATTCACGTTTTATCCAGTTTGTTATGGAAAAACAAGGTACCAGAGCATGGGTGCCAGAAGCCTTATAGCTTTACAATCATTATAATCCCTCCCCCATTTCTCATCATTATCAGCATTATAAAATGACTCTGATAATGATGACTCCGCTGTCGATTTGCGGTAGTATTTTTTGACAAAGCAGCATAAATCGTCAGATCGTCCAGAGCCACAATCCGTATATCAGGCACCTTCTGAGCAACAGCGATTTATAAATCTGTTTTTTTTTTTTATGAACAGGTACAAGCAGAAACATTTTTTTTTTATCAGGGAGCAGCAGAAGCAGTCAGTATGTTCAGTAGCGAGTGTTCCTGTTAAAGTGAGGTGAAGCGATTGAGCACAGAAAAACCAACTTCCAAAATAAGAGTAATTTAAAAAACTGCATTAACACTCAATTAAATAACTGTCAGCATGAATTAAATAATAAGATACCGCGATAATAACATGTTACGTGTTAATGTGCCCAGCACTAATATAGGTACATATATATATATATATATACACACACATGTATATACATGTATACATATATATACATACACACACATATGTACATTTATATATGAATATATATATATATATATAAATATATATATACACACACACATATGAGAATCAAATTTTGTCATCTGTCACTATTTTTCTCTTGATCTCTCGCTAAACATTACTTTGTTTTGGAATATTGTTAGATCTTTATCATTGTCAGTACAAATTTGTTAGAATAAATGGTTATAAATGTATAACCATTTATTCACGTTATAGCACCTGTAACATTACAAACATGTCATATTATAACTGATTCAGCTGGCGTAGTTCCATAGGCCCAGCATATGAATGAAAGACGAGTGAAAGATGATGTATACTTTAACTTTTCTTTCAAAAGCAATAAAGCGCTTGCAATTGGCTGGAAATTTCTTACTTTGTCGGGTTAAGATATTGAGCTTTTTCAAACAAACAGCTGTAGTGTTGTTATATGGATGCTTTTTGCTAGCTTTATTTCTTCTGTTAAAAACTTGTAAAATATTATTATTAGATATAAGAACGGCAATGGGGAACCTTCAGGGCCTTCTAGGCCTTCAGAGGAGGTGAAATAATTATGATACTTGTCATATTAAGTCCATTTAAATTGAATCAAATAATGTTTATATTTAAATTGAGAATATACTGCATTACTATTCTAATTTCATAGTTGTGGTTGGAATAGATGGGCTTAAGTTCTTCACGTCCTACACACATCACTGACTGTGAATACGAACAGCAGCCTCGCCAGTGGGTTTACGTTAGGTGGTATACAGTGTCAGTTCTGTTCCACGATTCATTATGGAGGGAAACACTCTAGAAATGCTAAATACAAGGTAAAATATATGTTAATAAGTCTGTTATATGCTTCAAATAAACTAGTTTCAGATGTCAAGTCTTGAATGGCCAAAAAATGTCCATGTGTAGCACTGTTAGCTTAGCATTAACAGAGAACTACAATCTCATAGTGTGTGCTGGCAGAAAGTAGAGGTATGTTTTTACTCCTGTGTTTTCATATTTATGGCCTAAACTGAAGGCCTTGCTCTAATGGTTCTGGTTCTCCACTGTTTTTAGGATATTAAGGACACTTATCAGACCACTGTTACTAATGCAGGTTATAATCAAAACTGCAGTACGTAAGATTTCAAATAGTATTCTTGAACATACTTCGAATATTATGCTGATTAACTGCTCAGGACACCAAAACATTCCTGTGTGTTATGCTAAGCTAGGCTGGGCCTCTCCATCTTCATTCTGCATGCCCAGAGAGAATGTATCTTCCTTTGGAGAAGTAAAAACAAGGCTTTCATTGCCAAAATGCCCAACCATCCATTTAAGTGCCCCCACAGCTTTCAGAAGCACGATTCTGAGAGGGAACGGAGAGCCTATTGACTCACGCACGGAAAGTATGCAGAACAGATGAAAATGCAAAAATCGTCTCGCACGGCCTCCTCGATTTTATGCCTCCGAAATTATTCATATTGTATGCAGGATTTATGCATTTCATTCTGTTTACTTTGTTACTCAACGCACCGCGCGTTTGTTTACAAGACAAAAAGGCCATATTGACAGAATTACCTACTCACAGGCGCGATAGATCCCATCCCAGTGTTCACAACACATCATTCAAATTCAAAGAAGAGAAATGAATTATAGATGGTCCCTTTTTTCCCCTCTATACATATCATTAGCCTCCCCTCCCAGCTGCCAATAACCACGATTCTGGGAGCCAGAAAGAGAGCAGGCTCATAGTAAAACAGGACGTGTCCTCTTTCCCAGACCTAATTTAGGATTCAATTACAATACTCTTTAAAACCACCGACTTCTCAATTAATTATTTTAAGATTAGCCTGACAGTAATGGCCCTCCCACCATCTCGGTGCAGGAGCGGCAGCGCTGGCCCGGGCTGTGTTTGCGTGCTCTCGAGGAAACACAAATAAATCAGAGCTCTCCTCTTTTACCTCCTGCTCATGCTACTTTAAAAAAAGGAAAAAAAAACAGGAAAGGAAAAAAAAACACTGTTGTTTTATTCCACTTTTTGCTTGCCGCCTGCTCTCCTTGGAGCGCAATTGATATTCACGTGCGACGGCGGGCCGCGTTTTATGAGCCACTGGGGCCGGCCGTCCCCTGCTCCGCAGAAACGCTGACGGATGGCTCTGCCGCCGCCACTGCCGGGCGTAAGCGAAAAAACGTCCTCCACCACTTTGATTGGAGCCAAGCGAAGCATTTCTCTTCCCCGTGTCTCGCGCACACACACACACAACCCGCCTCCCTCCGCTCCACACCCCCCGACCCACTTGCTATCTTCGCCGGCTGCGCGCCTGGAAATGAATGGCTCTCCCCTCCGGCAGCAGCCAGCCCCTATTCTGTTTATTTAAATATTTGATATGTAAGCAGTCATAAAATAAGTGTCATAACACGGAGAGAATGACACGCGTGCGGGAAGGCCATTATGCGTAATGGGTCCTGATGCGCACAGGACCCATAGTTTAGCCCAGTGGGGACACGTGACAAGCCGGCGGAGGGAAGCCGGTGGGAATAGATCGGGGGAGAGCGTGCACGACACATGCAGAAATAATACAACACCACAGCAACCGCATCGACACACGCGCACACAAACACCACAGCAAGCACATCAACGTGTCCGAACCTCACCCGGACCCGATAATGGAAACAGGAACATTTCAGAATGTCCCCAAGAGGAGCGTATTAATATATGACAGGCAACCATGACAACTAGTCACCAGTGCTGTCAAAAAAGAGAAACAAAACCATTCTTAATTCAACATGCAATAGAGAGTAAAGCTCTTTTCCACAGCTACAAGAGTTATCCAAGTAAGGAGATGCATCTGGCTTCCTACAGGCCTAAATAATAATTAATGAGCTGGCCAGTGGTCATCTGCATTCAACAGTTTCAGAAAAGTCTTAAAGTTTGATATTATAGCAAAAGTAGTCTAAATAGTGTCAAAAATTAAATACTTGCTCAAGCAGCAACAGCTATTGTTGCTGTTGGACATTTTTAGTAATTTAAGATGAAACTGCCACATTTCATGAATATTTTATGATAAACTGACCAATAGGAATGAACAAAAATTAAAACAAATGAAGTCCTGTTACAGAAGCTTGCAGGATTTATGATATCAGAAACATCTGCACAGATAATCATATGAGTATGCTTAAATAGTAATGATGTAAGAAATTGGACAGATGTTTGGATCTGGCAGATGTCTGAAACCAATATTTGATGATGTATTCACTGTGTTCAGGAAACTGTGCTAAAAGAACTGCATTTTATTTATTTTTCTGCATTTGTAAACACGTGTTATGTCTCTGAAATCCTCTTCCAGCTGGAGTTAGTAACATTTTTTTCACCTTTTATAAGTAGCGATGTGATATTGTATAGCATATAGTATAGCATATAGTGCACTCTTAAAAATAAAGGCGCTGGAAAGGGATATTTGTGTGATAATACTGAAGAATCATTTTGGCTCCATAAAGAACCTTTCTGTGGGTTCTTTAGAGCAGAGGTTCCCAACCTCTGGGCTGCAGACTGGTATCGGTCTGTGAATCATTTGGTACCGGACTGCACAGAATGACAGAATAAAAATATTTTTTTGATTATCTGTCTGAAAGATCTTTTATTTTGAAAAAAAAACAACGCTCGTTTCTGTCATGTGTTACAGTACACCAAAAATGAGTAAAAAACAAACACTTTGTTTTTAGTTGAATTTATAACAGTCTGTGAAAATATTGTTTTACATTAAACTGGTCCGTGGCACAAAAAATGTTGGGAGCCGCTGCTTTAGAGAACCATGTTCATAAAAGATATTTGTATATGTTTAAAGAACCTGCACATAATGTAAATGTTCTAAGAAGAACTAGTTAAAACTCATAAAGTACCTACTAATCTCTTTTTCAAACATGATTCTCTAGTGAACTACAATGGCTCTGTTGTGGCATCATTCAAAGGAACCATTTGTGGCACTTTTTAAAAGACTGAAATTTCCATTATGTCTTCTATTTCAAAAGAATTTCAAGGCAGACAACTTGATAAAAATGACTTCCGAGGTAACAAAAGGACATTATTTATCTGTCAATATGTTCTTTTCGAAGTCTTGACAAAATGATTTAATTATGGGTATTAATGCACATATTAAGATAAGCCTAATGCATGCATTAATAGGTATTAATGTGTTTTACATGATCAATGCACATTACATAACCTGAAGTTCCTCCAAACTTTTGCTTGCTAGCACATATACATGATAATATCAGATAAAGACCTGCACTTACAGTCAGAGCATTCCTAATAAACTGAGATTAAATGATTTAAAAAAAAATCTGATTAAGTTCTGATTCACCTCAATATGAGATGTGCGGTTTTGTTCTAAACATGATAATATTTTACGTACAAATGTTCATTCCATGTGCTCTGCTATTGGTGTTATAATAGGAATGAATTAGGCCATGGCTGGAAGTAACACACAGTTGTTGATTCAAAATCTTCAAAGACATGCAGCTTTAAAACTGTTAGTCTGAGGGCAACGAAAAAACAAAACAAAACATAAAAAGTTGAACATTTTCAATCTGAAACAACAACTCTTCCTGTTGTCCCCATACAAGCTCCGTCCTGCTTCTTCTCTGCTGACAAGCATGAGCCATGGAGGGGCAGAGGTCAACAGAGAGCCCCGCGTTGACCCACGTGACTTGCAAACTCAAGTCACTTTCCAAAGCAAACACACTTCCAGGACCTCGGCCTGCGCTGCAGATGAGCGCAGAAGGGTTCCGAGTCCTCTTGGCCCTACAGCTCTTAATTACCACTAATTGGACTGAATCGCTTTTTCTCCTCCACTGACATAATGAAACAATTCATCATTAATGCTTAATGACTTGAGTGATGGTACTCTGCTGATAGGCTAAGGGAAGGTCGGGGGAAAGGACAATGGCAACAAGGACAGTGAGCTGATGACATTTAGCAGGGAATGGGAAAAGTTGCTAACGGGGTAAAAGCGAGTTAATTGGAGTTTTCCACTTCGTCCTCGCGTTTTGGACAGAGACAACACAGGGCGGTGCCATCCAGCGTCATTAGCACTGTGCACAGGCTGCACAACCAAATGTATAGTAATACAGAGAAGAGAAAATTACAGCCCCCCCACCCAAAAAAACAACAACAAAAACACAGGACTTTGCCACACAATGCACAGCGAAGTGGGCAAGATCTCCGACTCAACAAGGCAACTAGCTAAAGAAAGGAGGTGGGGTGGGGGGCGAGAAAGAGAAAAGAAATATATGATACCGAGACAGCAGAGGACTGTAATGCATTGTGCTTGGCGTGAAAAGCTTTTCTCCAGGAGTCGTCTTAATTTAGCTAAAAGCTCACAAGTGTATGGGTGTCATCTCTCTGACACATCAATTTCAGCTCAAAATGGAGACGCAGCAGCACCTTAAAAAAGCGGCCCCGCTTCTCCACCGGGAAAACAAAGCACTCAGCGCTTCAGCTGCGCAAACTATTGATTATGGTAATGTGATCTACAAAACTGTAAACAGAGAACCCTTTGACATACAGTTGACATTATAGTAACCTTTGCATGTTTATCCTACAATGCAAATGGCGGTTCATCAAAAGACCAGACCTCCTAAGTGCAATAAAGAAGCCTTTCCTTCTCTATTTAGCCTGACAGTTGCTAAATGCAGCCAGAGCAATAAATGGCTCTATTGTACTGATTCAAGGTCTATTAAATGACACTATCTCATCCTCTTTCTTTTAAATGATGGAGAAGTGGTGGTGTATATATATTATAATCATCACTGTGATAAAAAATAACTCAGGGTTGCGCAGATGGAGGAACTGTGGGCTGATGCCAATATCTAGGCTAAATCTAAATACTGTGTAAATACAAATCTAGTATCTAGATATCAATATAAAAATAAATTAAACAGCTAAATCTAGTATAATAAGTCCGATAAGTAAAAATATGCCGGTGCTGATACGTAAACATAGTAGTCGGAGATATGCAAAAATTAATATCACAGTACAATTGAGCATTCCTGTGATTTCAGGTTATATCACAGTATTATTTCAGATAGAACCACTTAAATTATTCCAAGGCATCACTTTAATAGGAGCTGCTAAATTAAATCTGAAGTATTTGTGTTTTTCATAATAAAAACAACATGAAAATATATATATAGATGTTAGTACTGCTTTCCAACCCTAACCCAAACAAGACAAATTCAGACACGTTTAAAAACATGGCACCTTTTCAGGGTCTGACAAACAACAAAGCGTACACGTGTGTAAATACATTCACACTATCAGTATAACAAGAAAAGCTGCAGAGCTCCTCATTTTGTTGTTGGGAGACCACAGCATCACCTGATACAACTGGCTGAGGGAGGCAGTTAGCTGTTATACTGTTCATGCTAGAAAGATCAACTGTTCCTTCAACGTTCTTGTGCTTGTTCGTTTAAGCACACAACAGGAGGTGAGGGACAGATGCATTTTCATTCTGACTCAGCCCTTCAGGTAAACAGGCCAAATTTAGCATGTTTTACACTGTTTATGTGTTGTGTGATCCGCACTTACACCAGTATGCTAGTAGAATACAGTCATACTAGTAGAAAGCTAATGACAAGACTTTCACATTTTAGTCAGTACACCACCCACTACTACAAACATTTATAAAAGACTGAAAATGGTGTTACACCCACCTAGATTAGAACAGTGGAGAAATACTTCACTCTTCAAGGTTACAAACTGCCAGGCCATAAAAACATTCTTCATGATTTCTATGATTAAGGACTAAAAAATAAAAAATACTAACATGCAGGCAATAGTCTGTCCCATGACAATGTTTTTAAAAGCAATTATATGCAGAAACAGACATGATCATGAAATCATTGTGCATTCCAAATACATACAGCCTGCCATATCTTTAGATTTGATTAGACAATAAAAGAAGCTGAAAAAAATGCAGAGTGGAAGCTGACATTCTGGCACTAGCAATAATAATCTTTCAGCACAATGGTAAAGTTAATGATCAGAGACGTCTATGTGAACAATACATCAGTAACAATACATTATTATATAATACAACACAATGCAAAAATGTGACAATGCACATTGTGGCGATATCAATTGTGTCATCTAAGGTACTGCTATTTTAAGAGAATCTACACCAGTACACCAATTCTGTTGTATTGATTTTTCAGATGCATTGGTATTGACAAGCATTGCATCGATCATAACAATACGTCCAATTGTTGGCAAACTGGTAAAAATACAATAAAGCGTCCTTTGGTGTAAAAGAAGATAACAAAACAAAACAGTTAAACAGTAATAGTACTCATCAAGCATGGGCTCATTAACTTTGTTTATGCAAATTTAGATATCATCTACTAGTGTGATATATTTGGAATATCATGCTATTACATTTGATCAATCTCGCCCCTCACTAATCTAATGGAACTGCGGTGTTTGAACACCAGGCATATTCAATGTCACTCCTCGTACTCCTAGCTCAGCTCCAGGCCTCTTGGCTCACAGCTCTAGCCTCATTAGTAGATTGTGCTACGACAGGGATAGTCATCACATTTCCTCATTCAAATTCTGCTCAAAATATCATGAGAATATCAATGACCTGTATGACCAATCAAATCAAGAAGAGAGTATTTGCCACCACCCGCCAAGGTAAAAACCCAGAGAGGGGACATGTACAAGAGTCCTCACTGCACTGAGAGGCAGCAGTTTCCTGGCAGATTTTTGTTTTCTGTTTTCTCTCTGAAAATGCAGTGACTTGACAGTAGGCCCGAAAATGACAGGTTTCATAGCCAGACTTGACTGACAACATCGCCCATTCTCACACAAATATACTAAATCAACACCTTCATACACGGCCAGTTACGCTAATCAGAGCCTGTCACTTTAAAATTACACAATTGCGAGTTTGGACGAGCACAAACTCTGTTACTCTGCTTGACCAGAGTGGGCAAACCAAGGGTTTGGTGGAAAAGGATGTTTAGGGGAGGGTGCTTCAGCTGTGAAACCCACCATATAAAAAACAGTAATACTACAGGAATTTCTACATGGTCCCTACAAGAATCTTATATCATCCTATAAGCATTGAATACTATAAAAACAATGTAAAATGCTACAGGTATTACAAGAATATTATAGATGTATTATAAGAACAATATAACATTCACCAAATACAAAAGGAATATTAATGCTGACAGTGTTATACTTCATTAGATGTATTACAAAAAGAATATAAAATGCTGTAAATACAAGAATATTACAGTGGACAGTATTATGCTTTATTACATAAGTATGACAAAACTAAAAAATGCTATAAATACTACAAGACCATTATAGCTGACAGTATTGTTCTTTATTACAGAAGTATTATAAAACAACATAAAATGCTACAAATACTACAATTATATTCTAGCTAACGGTATTATATTTTATTACATATTGTATTATACAGTACTAGTTTATTACTACTAGTTTATTATAGTAGTTCATTGTAGTATTGCTACTATCCTTTGTATTGAAAGGAATTATACCCAACATGACCTGAAACAGGGGAGTGGTGTCCACAACATAATGCTAAAAAAGCAGCAGATGCACACACACCACCCCAGTGGGCTTCAGAACATATAGCTCTCTCCTTGGCTGCCCGCTGTGCGCTGTCCTCCCTCTGGACTGCAGACGTGCTTTTCCTGGCTCTGCCTCTCCTCTCCTCTCGCTCGGAGGACGGAGGGGTTTTAGGAAGGCCCAGGGGAGCAGGGAAAGTGGCAAGGATGAAAAGGGTTTTTTTTTTCTCCCTTTTCTTCCTTCAGGGAGGCAGCAGGCGCGCTCCCATTCAACAGAAGCACGTGGCTAATTTACATGTGCGAAGGTCACAGAGGCTCTGGGAGAGGTGAGGCCACAGGGCTGGCTCACTGCCAAACACTCAGGAAGGAGTGACAGCAACGAATTCAGACCCGAGAGTCAGGCTAAGTAACGTCTAGAATATAAGAGGAAAGGTACTATTATTCTCACAATAAGCAACATGTGTCCCAATTCAAGTTTGATCATTAAAACGAGGCACAGTGCACCAATGCTGCTTCAGTTTAAACAATGCAATCAAAAACTATGATTCTTTTTTTTTACTGCACAGCACCACATCTGATTAAGCAGGATCATTTCTGTTGAGATTCAAACTCGCAATCTCGCAACAACAGGGTGAAGCCTTCCACAGCTACGCTCTTAGAAAGGCCTATTTTTAAAAAAGAGATTATAAACAATGCAAAATGAAAATGTAATTGCCAGTTCAAACCATCCATATATGAAAACTAACCTCCAAAAACAGACATTGTGAATTAAAAATACGTACCTATTTGCACCTCTTTGGCCTACAGCTTCAGCCCAGGTTGAAATACAGGGCAGCCAATCAGAATGGTCACTTACATTTATCAGTCTTAACTGCATGGTAAGACCTATGTATATTGAAGAGTTCAAATGTATAACACAAAAAAAGATTGGAAATCAGATAAAAACAAATGATGACTAGGCTCCTGAATGTGGGAACGATCTAAACATTGACGCTGTCTTCAGAAGATCACAGGTTGCTGCAACCATCCAAGGATAGAAGTTCAAAGGACCACAACAGGCTTCACTCTCACTGGGTGGGAGTAAGCAATATTAGTCTGCTAGCTGACGTAACAACTGGCAGTCAGCTTTGTTCAATAAGACGCAGAGGTGCTTCACGTGACTTGCAGGAAGCACACGCTCACCTTCACCCTCCCAGGGTTGGTAGTAACGTGATGGGAAACTCCTGGCTACTAGCTGGAATCAGAGATGACCAAATCCAAAAAGTTACGACAGATTTTTAGTACATAAAACCACAAGTTTGTCATAAGAATATTTATTTATTTATAAATAAAGAAATAAAAAGTGAATAGCCCATTAATAACTTCTACAGCATCTCATCATAGAATAGCAACTAAAGAACCTTTCAGTGGTTCTAAAATTATGTGGGGTGAAGCACTTTATTGTCACTATAAGAACCTCCATGTAATGGTTTTATTATGTAATGAAACACACAGTCAGTGTAGCACCAAAGATACACAAAATCCCCTACTGAAGAGAGAACGGGGTGGGAATGGGACTGAAAGGACTGAGAGATTCCGAAAACTGCAGGCACACCAATTGCGCCCTATTCTTAAATGTGCTGGAATTCATCACTTTTGTTATGTGGTGTGAGGAAAAAACTCGAAATCTCTGGTGCCTCAGGTGCACACACACAAACCCAGTGGGCTTCAGAACATGTAGCATGGAAAATACCCTCCAGAGTTCAAATAGGAGCTGTTTTTTCCCATTACTTTCCACCATCGGCTCCCCAAAAGCAAGCACTCAGCGGCCCCTCTTCACACCCCTGTGGAGCGCAATAACCAGAGAGACAGTGCTGGTGGTACAGACGAGAGCGCCGCTGAACCACACACACACACACACACACACTCAGACACACACACATTTTTTTTTACTGCACTAGAGCACACTAAAGTCAGTTTTTCAGAACACAGCCAAGCATTCTAGCACATTTGTGCCTACCTGCCAACAAGCTGTTACAACATGCATGCTACCACAGCCCTTGAAAAGAAATCACAGCTGGCTAAATTTAGAGGGTGGAGGGTGATTCAAAGCAAAAAGGGAGGCAGCGTCTGGGTGGTCCTGCGGAAATCCACTTCTAAGCCATCTATCCGAACCGATTTCAGCATTACGTAACTGATTTGCCTTGAAATATTTTCATATGTCTCCCTTCATGTTCTCCCCTAATAGTTGCGGCCCTATTTTGTTTTGATAAACTGCCGAGTGTGTAGTTAAATGCTTTTCTTTCTCAAAAAAGAGATAAAAAAGCAGTGTGTTCTGTGACACTGAGAATTCAGCCCCAAATACATGGCCCGTAAAGGAGCCTATGAAAAACGAGCTGTACCTTCGTGACGGCTCGGAGCATGTAATTGAAATTGGCGAGCTAAAACGATGTGAAAACCAATCACATGGAATTTCGACAGAATACACAGTGTTTAGACTTCATTCAGCCGGTGTGAATGTAAATAAGCGACAATCCTGTTGTGACAGAGCTCCTTGGCAGGAAAATATGAGCAACAAGTCCACAATATTTCAACGTTTTCGATCACCGTCTGAAGGAACATATGGAGTCCATTCACCACATTAAATGCCTAGTTAGGCACATTGGCTTCATCCACTTTTAGGGAGTTGTGTCAAAAAAAGCATAACAACTATTAATCTACAGTGATCGGTGGATTGGATCACATTCATCAAGCGCTGTACCTGAAAAAAATAAAACAAAAATTGAATGCAAAAACTTTGTGTCACACAATGCAATGAGGATCCTCTAAAACTATTCGTTTCGGTCATTCTCACTCCTTCAGTCACTGACCAAGAACCGCCTCTGCAGTCTCTCCCAGACCAGTCATTCAACCCCAACCACAAAATGCACATTGTAAACGTTCCATTCACTCCCATTCAATACAAAACACTGCCTGAACGGCGAGGAGCTATTGAGGTCCACCAAAACTACTAAACTGCAAACAGTTCTGTTTAATTGCAATTTTAGCATTCCTTCAACACATGGCTGTGCAAACACACTCTGCTTTTGAGGGGGGGTCAGTTCAGAACTCCACATAGATTCACTAAGTGAGTAAATTAAACTGCAATTGCCACAAATATAAATCTTTCTTCAACATCTTTCTGAAAATATTGTGCACAAGAGCTGCTGAGAATTGTTGTTGTTTTTATCCCAGTACATCAACTGGTATTTAAACACTGTGGTGAAGCAGCTGTCCAGAGAGAGACATTAAAGGCACACTTTGGTCAGTAACTACCTTGGAAAGTAAACAACTGATTCAAAAAAAGTACATTATTTTAGATGAGCCTCCCCTTCAATACCACAGTCCTGTGTCTGCCTTTCTTTCTGCTTTCTTGAGCTAATTCGGCAGTCGCCTCTGACCCCAACGTTTCCTCTGGATTGAAATAAAATCTTCAATTATTTTATTAGCAGACTAATTACACATAGTGTGCACACATTCATGGCTGATTTTTTATTTTTTTGCAGCAAATTGGAATTAATTGGCATTTCAACAAAACCATGGGCAGTCCTGGGATAACCCATCAGCCAATTATGTTCCTGCATGTCGCGTTTCATCCTGGAAGATGAAAACACTGCCGGGCCCTTATCAGGAGCAACAGAGCAAATTAAAATTTCACTCAGACCATCCTAATCAGCGCGGCTAGAGCTGCCAATGTAAACAAACTCAGCAAAACAAAGCGCCGGTGCAGGCAGAGGTCTGCAGCGCGGCCGGCACTGCGGCTCCTTCAGCCGGCTGCAAATGATGGCTAGAGTGGTCCTAACAGCTTTGCGAGTATCATAACATACGAGAAATAATGGCTATTATATTTATATGATTACACCTGTAATGGTCTAGTATGGTGGTGGAGACACCTATTGAAATGGGGGGCAATCATGCACAGCATCAACCATCAACAGTGTTTGTGTCCATATAGGTTTTATAGAGGCACCAAAAATATGGTGATAAAAAAAAAAAAAAGGATTTTCAGGAGTAAGATAGACAAAAGATGTGCTTACATACAGATAATAGCTAAATAAATTGTAAAATAGTTCAAAAATGATTTTGAAGCTGTTATTTAAAAGGGACTCAGGTGGTTAATGGCAATTAATGTGAATTACAAAAATACTGGAGATGATATTGTACAACTATATTTTGTACCTGCAAAACCTTTGAAGCCGGACATAAGCAATGTGTGCATATTCACATAATACACATTTTCTTTCTGCTCACATATGAGCCTGACACACAGAAAACATTTAGTAATAGGTAATAAATAGACAGCATTTTTAATAATTACAGAGTTAATGTTATTCTAATTGCAGCACACACAGAATACACAGTGGCAGCCTCTTTAAAGAGGGACCACTCACTGCTTTTATTTGCACGTGGCCCCCGTGGATACGGACGACCAATGAGATGTCAGATTTGATGCGGCCCCGTGGATATGGAGAGCCAATCAGATGTCCAATTTCATGTGAACTCTGAGAGGCAGCGGGTTGTGGGAGAGCGCCTCTGTCAGTTTACCTCCACTATTCAAATTCCACCCCTAAGGCAACAGCTCAGCTCCTGTAATTCTGACTAAAGGTCTCGGTAAACACCTGAGGCCTGCTAACCGATGAGTTCGGGTCATTTATAATCACGTATCTGGACACATTCTATTAATTTCAGGGGTGGGGGGTTTTTTTACATAAAAAACGTGGATATTTCCAACATGCAGAAAAATGTGTTCAAAAACAAAAGGATTTCAAGGGTTTGCTTAAAAATAGTAAATTCTGGATTAGCCAGTTTAATTCAAAACCACACATCAAGACAAGAAAAGGACACACGTAACACAGCAAATGCATTGTTAAATATTAAACATGCCAATATAAGAAACATGACACAATATATTGGAAATTATTCAAACACGTTTAAAAGCTCTGATTCGATGGGTCTAGGTTGTTGTCTGTGTTTGGCACTGGAGGTAAAAAATAAAGAAAGAAAGAAAGAAAGAAAATATTTTTAAACTAAAAAAAAATAATACATTGCTTGCCTTAATAAAACCATGAGCATTAGGTGAACACCAACAAACACATCTGTACACATTAGTGCAACTAAATGGACTAGACAAAAAAGAGGAAAATATATGAGAAGATAAAAGTTAAAATATTTTTTTGAATAGTGTGGTTACCTGGTTTCGGCTCACATTCTGTGCAGCGCTCCCAGCACTCCCTCCAGGGTGTGCGGTGTGCCCCCCCCAGCCGTGGCCCGGGGCCCCAAACTGAGAAGTTAAATCTTTACTGCTGTATTCATAATATCCTCCACCATAGCTGCGCCTCACTGGCCCCGGAGACGTGAGCAGCTGGTTTAAGGTGGGCGTCGCTCCAGGAGGATGCTGGTTCTGTCCACCGAACCTTTGGAAGCCCCCTACACCACTGCCACATGAAGGCATGGTGGATTTGGGGTGATTAGAGGCTGAGCCACTGCTGCTTTGGCCCAGCATGCCATAACCGGGCCGGTATCCCGGATAAGGGCCGTACTGACCGCCCTGGTACGCTTCGTGGGAGTTAGGGCCAGGCTCCACATGGTCAGCTGCAGGATACATCAAACCGGTGCCAAAGCCTTGCTGACCACCATGCTGATCAAAGCAAGGGCCTGTTCTCGAATTCCCAGCAAAGTAACCACCAAAGTCCGAGCCCGAGCCTTTTCCTCCAGTGCCCTGGCCGTGGCCACTGTGGTTGCCCTGCTCGTACCTGCTGCCCAACGGCTCCCCTGGTCTGCGGGGCATCTCTTCTCCACTTTTACTCCACATCTGGTCAGAGTGGCTGCCCAATCCATGCTCCTTCCCTCCACGCTGGCTATCACACTCTCCTTGACCCTGGGGGTGGTGGTGGTGGTTACTTCTCTGATTGTGCTGCTGGAGCTGGTTGAAGTGGTGGGGCGCAGGATGGTGAGGTGGGTGAAGGTCTCCAGAAGCACTCCTCAGCTTGTGGTTGGCCACCAAGCCAGCATCCATTGTTGGAGAAGTGGAGGACACAGAGGCAGAACCTGAACTTGTCCTGTTATTCCCACTTTGCTGCTGGGATCCATTGGCTGGGGAACCAACTCGGCGCGCCAGGCTCAGCTCCTCGGGACGAGGGTGCTCCACATTATTCCTCAGGTCTCCGGCTCCTTGATTTGGTCCTCCTCCTCCTCCCTTTTTCCCAGAGTTTAGGTCTTGCCCCAGACCCCCGGACAGACCCTTGTTCTTGCTGCCAGACGCAGCCGGGGCTGATGCCACTTGCGCGGCCATGGTCACTCCAACATCTCGGGCAGTGACTCAAACCCGGAGAAACATAAGAGCCAGCCAGAAACCTATCGTCCTAAAAAAAGATGAGAGAAATGAACAAAGCAAAGACAATCAAACCGTTCCGTCTGTCCTGATATCCGAGATGAGAGTGTCTCCCTCTCCTCTGCTGCTGCTGCGCGCTCAGTGGGGCTCCATGCCCAAAGTTTTTTTTCTGCGTCCAGCTTTAAATGAAACTTTTCCCTTCCCCGTTTCTCTCTAACCCGGATATGGGGAACTGCTCGGCTGCAGAAGCCTGTGTGTGTCTCAGCATGGCAGGAGAGAGCCGAGCTCGGGCAGCCTCTCCTCCCCCCGCCGGCTCCGAGGAAAACCAGGACCGGAGCGCAGCAGGCCGGCACCAGGGGACAAACTCAAGACCTGTTTACAGTTTATCATACAGTATTTCTCTCCGTATATAAATCATAACATTATATAAGATATATAGATAAGATAGACACTATCATATGCGGAGAAAAAATGATGTGGATACGGTTATGTAGAGTACGGTTATGTAAGTCTTAGGCACTTATGCAAATTGTTTAAGGCCATTTTTTTTCAAACCAGGTTTTTGATATTAACTACAGGTAATACTGGACTTCCACAAGAACACAGTGATATACTGAACATAGAATCACTATTTACTGTATAATGTTATTTGTATTCATTCTTTTTAGTTTTATTCAGTATATTTAGTCAAATCATTGTGGAAGAAAACACCTACTGCTCATTTAAAGAGTTTTTAAATATTATTGTCACAGGTTAATACTATTTTTGCACAGTGCTGTGTGTGTGTGTGAGGGTTTTATATGTTGGAAAATCAGATGTAAAGTCTGCAATATCTTGTGCAATATTGTGTCTCCATCATAACAGCCTTTGAGATGTGTAAAATGTATACATATATCTTCTCTTAATCTATCAGCCAAACCAAGTCATAGTTTAAAAACAAATGAAAGTGTAAACACTGACGTCCCATTTGAATGGCCAAACAATATCCCGTATCCCAACTTTTCTTTGTTTATTTACAAATTTGTTCACATTCAAAGGTTATTTGCTTGTCTGATATTTATGTCTGAAGTATTGTAGTTGTCTCAAGTTTTATGGTCTTGTGGCCCAAGATAGTCAAACAGCCCCAAGCACCGATCCAAATGGCCCAGTCAGTAATCCATACCTGATCTACATGAAACTCAGCGAAGAGAGAATTTCAAATGTAACATTAATTACTGTCCTTTTCTCTTTTAAAGTTGGCAAAGACATTCAGTACAGAACATCAGTAGAGGAGGGAGGTTAGAGCTGAGAGATTTTTCAAACAAAAAAGGAGTTTCCCAGCAGAATAAAAAATATTAGTATTATGCTTTTGATACATTTTGATAAATGGCTTACAGTGCCATGAAAGCCAATCACCACACTTAAGAAGCACCAAGAGCTGCGCCTGTTCTAGTAGCACCCCCTAGTGGAGAACATTATGCCTGCTAAACATGATTAAATGAGGAAATTACAAGCCAAGCCCATGAGAAAAATGTATGAATTTTGAGCCTACCTGTTTCAGTAATAATTTCCATTATTAATCTAACACACCTGATCAAGATGAGAAAGAGAAGTCAACTAACCTCTAATTACCACTTAAACAAGACTCTGCAGTGAAGTGGCCTTATTAATGACCTCTGCTATTTGAATAGGTTTGGTATTTTTCAGTCTTAAAATTATTGTTCCCCATCATTCATAATTATGCACTGCACGTCCTCGTTGGGTGTTGTCTTTTTGGCTACGTTTAAATGCAGTGTTTTCACTACTATTTGTAGGACTGCGCTATGCGAGGTTGTGAACCACAGTTTTAATAAGGTCTGTGTTGAACAATAAATCCACGTCTGTTTAATGGTGCACAGTCCACCGACAGGTGAGGCCTGTCAAAATAAAGTGCCATGCCTTGAAACAGAGTCAGTCCAGATTGCTGGTGGTCCCATAAATGTCACCAAGCTTATTCATTGTCGGTTATGGATTGAACTAGGCTGTCTCCTGGGTTCTGTCCTGTGGCCCACCTGCACTGGACAGGTTCTGTTTCTCCAGCTGTTTCAGATCCACAAAGACTTAAACATGAACCTGTAAAGGGCAAGTTGATCAGACTGGAGAGGAGAAACAGAGTGTTAGTATTCATACTCCAAATAGGTGAGACCTTCACCTTCGGTGCAGTTACAGACTGCATGTGCTGATACAATAATGTATGGTAATTACACACTAAAATGAGCAAAATAATATAATAATAATATCTATTTTTTACCAGTAATGTTGTTTTCATTTCAGCATTCACACAATGAGTGTGCGTGTGCGTGGCTGCAGCAGAAGTGGAGCTGCAGGCTCCATGCCTGGTTTTGTGTTGGCCGTCGCTTAGGACTCAATCCTGTTTATGCAGCCCTGAAACGCTCAAATCACACGCAATCACAGGATCTGTGTGGTATTCTTCTGGATCTCTTTAGAATAAGTGAGGAGTTCTCATAACCTGCCTGAGCAAGAGCCTCACCTTTACTTATCAATCACAAGGTGTGGAAAAAACACACAGGGAGAAACTGTCCTTTCATTAATATTTGCTGTATTTCTTTCAGTCTCTTCTTTTTCATGGTTTCTTATGGTCATAATAAAAAGATCTTGTTTGTAAAACTAGTGGCCGGCCTGGTTACATTATGTTTTTCCATAGGTATTTACGTATGAATATAGGTATACTGTTAATATTGTTTCGCCCTATCATTACACTGTGCTACAGAGGAATACTTTTCCTATGGACTAGATATTTGTCTGTAGAGTAACTGACTAACACAGAGGGACATTAGACTTCAGCCTGGCCTTCAAGTGCAGCAATGGCTGGAAAAAGACTACTAATGGCGGAAGAGTGAAATTACAATGAAGCCGAAGAGGGCCAACATAACAACAGTGATGTATCTTTTAAAAGAACACTTCAATACAGTCCATTTATTCCCCCAACACTCAAGACGGAATTGTTTCCAGTTATTAATTTCGCAGTTGCGAGTGAGTGTAATATTCAGTGGCAGGTGTGTATTGTCAGAAGTCGTACTGTGTGTGTGTGTGGGGGGGGGGGTGTAGTGTGCAGTCTGGTCCCCAGTGACATACTACAGGAGCACACTCCAATGTCCCTGAATTAATCTAGAGACACGCTGATCCATTTGAATAGGAAAGAAGAACAATGGCACATTGACTCATTTGCATGTATGTTTAATTTATAACTGTAAGCGCCTTGTGATACATGAGGACCGAAAAAACAAAAATTTAGGATGTGAGGGATATGAAAGGGAGTGCACTTCCTAGCGGTGGACTGCAGACGGCCACGCGGTGGCAAGCAGGCATGAACGAAATGGTGCAGGTTGGGTGGGAAAAGTGAAGAGTCCACAAAGGAGATGCTAATAGACTGTATTTGCGTGTATGAATATGGATGCTTTGTGCTTCTCTGCTAATGTGTCAGGGATGTGATTGTGTTTGTTGGGCTGCGGGTGCAGAGGGTGTGTGATTGTGTGT
The DNA here is from genome assembly GCA_037974365.1 of Hydrocynus forskahlii. Taxonomy (NCBI): domain Eukaryota; kingdom Metazoa; phylum Chordata; class Actinopteri; order Characiformes; family Alestidae; genus Hydrocynus; species Hydrocynus forskahlii. The sequence goes on from JBBPCX010000001.1 coordinate 48,551,990, forward strand.
GTGTGTGTGTGTCTATGTCTGTGTGTTTGGGGGGGGTATGCCACCATGCGTGTGTTTGAGTGTGTGTGTGTGCGTGTGCGAGTGTGAGAGGGCCGCGGAGGCTCTGTTGGAGGGGAATCTGCAGGGATCTCCCCAGCAGCACACACACTCGGCCAAGCACAGAAAGTGGGTCAGCTCAAAAAAAGCTCCGTATTCACTGAAGCCCTGTTCAGCAGCGTTGCACCAGCGTATGAGTGTCTTTGTGCATGTGTGTGGTGTGTCGGTATAAACGATGGTGTGTATCCATGTTCTGTAACTGTGCACAGCAGACATAAGACAAAAAAGCTATATTTCACAAATATAAACCCATCTTCAATACACCCGTACATTACGATGTGTGTGTGTGTAAGAAAAGGTGTTTATCCACGTTGTGAACCCGTGCACGAACAGAATCACTAGAGGCTACTTTCCCAGACCCAGATTAAGCCTAAGCTTAGACTAAAGGGAAATGTTAATGGTGAAATACCATTGGCATTGCAATTTAGTCACAGACCAGCTTTAATGGTTTAATCCATGTCCAAGAAACTGGTCCTACTTTTCACAAATATAACCCCACTTTTAATACACCCTTATATTTGGGCGCTGATAAATGTGTGTGGGTGTGTATATAGTATTTTCAGAAACCTTCTTATGACTCATACTATACACACACATGCGCGAGACGGGGCTGTCATGAGTCCACCTTGCTGTGTGTAAGTGCGTCCAATTGATCCAAAGCCTTTTAATTTCAGGCTTGGCTAAATAACAGCATTTGCATTGATCAGTGTGCAAGGACAAGCAAAAAGAGAGAGACTGCAAGGGCCCTCAGAGAGATGGATTGGGCTAGCCGCCTGAGGGAGAGAGGCAAAACCGGCCATGCTCTAAAATACGCACCATGGAATGAGAAACCATAGGGAAACACTTATAGACTTCTGCTGTGAAATCAAAGGCTGAGGGTGAGGGTGGGTGAAATGGCGGAAATATAACATTATGATGCTGAAAGACATTTTCACAATTCACAACTTTATTGCATAAGGGGTTGAAAAAAGATGGATGGTTTTGCAAAAAATGACATAAATCGACACACAATCAACTACTTTTCTGTACTACTTACGCAGTAGCTACGCGGCTGTTGGTTTACAAGCTCCATTACCTGTTTATACTAACCCCTTTAAAGCCACGATGGTCCAAACTGGTGGTCTTCTTAGATAACCTCCTTTAATTGATGTACGTCGCTCTGGATAAGAGCATCTGCTAAACGTAAATGTAAACGTAAATGTAAACCTTGGTCACTGGTTTTCAATACTAAATATAAATACTTCTGTCAAACGATTAGACTGACTTCATCCAATCCATTCTTTATTATCATATGTTCATATGATCATACGTTACTACTCTATTCTTTTTAGCTTATCGTTGCTCCATCAGTTTTACATCTCATCTAGGCTTTTACAGTCTCCCTTAACTTTTACTTATTAACAAGAACATTTCAGACAATTACACATTGTTTAGAAATCTTTTACAGAAACCTTATAGTGTTATCTCGCTTTGTAGGAGCCAGTTGTCTTTAGTAAGATTTTCAGTCAGATTTGCCCACGGATGCTGGGTGTAAGCACAACAACCTGGAAGACTTACAGGGTCAAATAATTTCAAGATCCAAGATACACTTGAATGTCCCACATTGTAGAAAATTGGGCTTGAGCTTCCACCCATGCTGCATTCATAGAAAATATTCCACATGAGTGAGGGTAAGACAGCTACAATGAACAATAAACATACATAAGAAAATAACCATCAAATACACTTAGTAAAAAAAAGACGATAAAAACGTACACTGATGTTAAGCAGATAAAACTTATAATGCCAAAAAGGCACTAGGGGCACCGCAACTGAAAAATGGTCATACTGATTCCATCCCTGTTAGGCTTGCTCTTTAAAATTTGATTGAAGTAGGGATAAAAGAGTTTTCAAATCTATTTAGACGACACCATGGTATTTTAAAGCCCCTCAGTGATGGCTGGTACTTCACTGTATTGCACAGGAGATAGATCAGTTTTCATCATGATGGTTTGCCTTAGAACACCCTGCTCGTAGGTAGACTGTAGGGACGGAAGCTGTCCTACATCCATTATCTGCCATGCAGTTTGTGTGTGTCAGACTAGTTTTGACTTGCACTGAGAGGTTACTGAACCAAACTGTGATGCCGTATCTAATTAGGCTCTCAAAGATCAAGTACTAGACTACCACAAAATCCTGACTAACACCATGAACTCCAAGTCAACACAAGAAATGCAGACATTGTTGTGGTATGATACAAAGATTGTCATTAACAGGTATACTATCTAGACAAAAGTTTTGGGACACATCTCTTTATTATTGAATTCAGGTGGCCCCTTAGTGCTTCAGAATACCAAAACATTCTGGACAACACCATGCTTCCAGTTTGGGAAGGAACCTTTCTATACCAGCATGACTGTGCCCCAGTGAACAAACCAAGGTCCATAAAGACATAGTTGCATGAGTTCAGTGTGGAAGAACTTGACTGGCCCGTACCGCATACTTTTTGTCAAATATGTGTTTTGAGTCAAAACGTGACATTTTTCAAAATACAATATTTTTTATCACTTATGATGCTTTGGTGAATTGTTCCTACATATTTCCATATTGCAAAGTCTGGAGCAGCATAATAGGAAAAATGCGTGGCTTTGAGAAAAAAAGACAGGCGTGAGAGTATATATATGTTTTTAGTTGTATGGGTTTGAGAGAGAGAGACAGACAGAGAGCTGTTTCAGTCAGAAAACACTTACCTACTCCCCGTGGCTTGGGCTGTGTGTAGCGGAGTCTTCCTGATGGCTGTCATTGGCTGCGCTCTTCACACAGCCCCTCTCCGGTGAAGTGTGTGAAGTGTCCCCCGAGAGGCACAACTCAAAGACTGCATTTACAAGATCCACAGCGCGCCCACTTTTAACTGTCTGTGCTGAATTTAACAAAATCCCTTTGATGTGAAAACTTAATGGTAAGAACTCGCTGCCAGTCATTGCTAATGTTAGTGGGCCTGCGCTAAGCTAAGCTTTCAGCATTACAAGCTGGAAGACTGTGTACAGGCCCACTTCCCCTCTCTTCCTCCAGTTTATCAGGCTGCACTAACACACGGGACAGGTTTATCAATCATATATGAGTTCTATACAGGGCACTCTATAGAGTATATGAGAATCCTTCACTCAGGCTTTCTTTCAAATATCATACTGGAAGAAAACACCCTTATTTTCCTTCTACATATCACTTTCAACAGACAGGCCCGCAATTACTGGAGTGTAAATAAGCGGCACGTGAGCGGATATGAGGACAAAGTAGGAGAATAATCAGTAATGTGACTGATGGACCGTTGCAATTTAGGCACACTCCTGCTCATAATCTGTGCATGAAGCGGAGAAAGATTCCTCCCCATTTACACTGAGTACAGTGCCATTTTCCTGAGGTCTGTAATTGGAATTAAGTGTTCAGCTTCTTCTGTTTTACATATAATCCTCGGAACTTCATCCAGCGTCGCCTTATTGATAAAACTGAATAGTCTACAGCTGATTATTTCAAAGTGAAAGTGTGGCGCTCTCTGTTTCTGTGACAGATTATTGAAAATTACGCCTGCCTGGCTTCCTCTAAAAGAATGGCTAATGGAACGCTGCACTCCGAGCCAGAATGTCATGCGTCAGAATTTTACAGAATCGTACAAAGAGAACATCACTGTGTATTTCTTTCTTTCTTTCATCTTTTTCTTTCTTTTCATTCTTCCCATTTCCTTATTTCTCTTATTTTTAATCTTTCTTTTTTTTTCATTGTTTTTCTTTCTTACCTTGTCTCTCTTTATTTCACCCATACTTTCTTTAATTCCCTCTTTTTCTTTCTTTCTGTCTTTCTGCTTTCTATTTTGTTCCTTCGTCTTTCTTTCTTTTTTCCTTCATTCCTTCTATTTTTCTCTCCTTCTTTCATTTTGCCAGAATAAAGACATCAAGGTCTCTATTCATGTCATTGTTCTTATCTTGTGCTCTGCTTATAGGAGACGTGTGTCTGACTTTCTCAGTCTGGAGTCATTTCAATGAGAAAATCAAAGCCGAGAAAAAAACAGCCAAATATATTCACCTAAATAGCACCAATACATTATTTCAGATCAGTTAACAGATCCATGTGTCTTTACTTTCTTTAACATCTCGCTAAAATAGGACACACAACAGTCCTGTCTGTAAAATGATGCAGTTTTCTGTATATATAGGGGAGTGAAAGCTTGAACACCCCTAGTCAAATTAGATGTTTTAATGATTTTCTAAGTAAATATAATTTAACAGTTAAAAAAAAAAAATCCTTTTATTTTGAAAGTTTGTGGCATTTTTGTGCTCAGGGTGCAAGCAACCCACAGACATACATCTCGGCTGGTTTTCGCAGGGTCAGGGGTCCCATTACTTTGCCCATATAATATGAACAAAAGTAATGGGACGGCCACGAAAACCAGCCGAGACCTAAAACGCTGCATGACATAAGTATTGAGACGCCTGACCAACAGGGATTTGCATTCAGATACATAGACTTTCATACTGTGTACTGTGTAACACATGTAACTGTGTTAAAGGGACACTGCTGTTAAAAAGCTCTTTATTTATTTAAAGTATTTGCAAATCAAATGTTATTGCACTTTTGTTCATATAGCGGTACTTTAAAAATAAAAGTGCAAAATACACTACTTTTGAAATCTTTATTTTGCATATAACAATGCAATTAATTGCATTTAATCACGGAAAAAAATGCGATTAATTGCAATTAAAAAATGTAATCGTTGCCCAGCATTAATTTGAACAAAAGATTTTCTTCAAAACAAGTGCCAAAAAACCTTACCAAATGCTTTTCCAGTGCAGGAAAGAAGAGGCTGATGATACTTATAACATTCACATATCAGAAATCAGAGCATAAACCATTAAATTAAAACATCTATTCAAAGCTATTGAGTAACACATGGCTAAAAAGAGATCATTATGCATACTTCTCTACAGAAGGCTAACTAAATTTGTCTTCAGGAATATTTGGTGTGTGTGCGTGCTGTATGTAAGTGCGTACAAAACTGACCACCAACTTCAAAAAACCTTGTCCAGAGCAGAAATGTCTTGAGACTGACGCTGAGTAATGTCAAGACCTTTCGTTTTCGCTAGTTAAGCTCAGGCTGGGCAAAGGCTTGGCAGGGCTGTTGATTCCATTGGTGCAATAAAGAAACAATAAAGCTGAACTTTCATAGACCCAGTGTGGGTTTTTTACACTCATTTAATATGCTTTCATAATATACTATATTATGTTACACTTAGACTTAACTACTGGATTGGGGCCCAATCAGCACCTCCCCTGACAGTAACTAGAATCACCCCTGGCACCACTACTTTTAAAACATAACAAAATACGACCAAGCAGCTATTTCTAGGCTTAGCCCTTAAAGTTTTCCTCCAGTCCAAGTGTCTTTGGTCTTTCAGTTTGCTTGGATGAGTCATTTATAAGTGATCTAACTCATGAACAACACAATGCTTAGAATTCTAATATTTTCATTTTGCCGATCTGTTAAAATGACATGTGATTATGTGAAGGAATGTGTTTATATTCTGTATCAACAGGTTTAAAGCATTTGAACCAGTGAACGTGTAAAGAATTCTTTTCTGTAAGCAAAGCAATACTTATTCAAATTCAAATCAAATTAAATCAAACCCCCTCTTCAGATTCAAATGTATCCAAGCAGTGATTTGGTTTGAGCTCGATTGTCAGAGTGCGTTGGTAGAAAAAAAAAGAAAAGATTAAAATTATTTGTTCAAACATGAGCTGGACCTGAGACTAGAGACTAGCATGACTACATAACTAATACATTTGAGACCAATGGCCAGGGTCAAGACAAGTCAGAGACAATAGACAAAAGTCTTGAGACAAAACTCGAGTGCTGCAGCACAAGCTTACATAGTTTATCTGTAATGACAAATGCCGCAGTGGTTTGCTCTTAATGTGACTCATAAAGCAGTGGGGTGTGTTATTTGACAGTAAACCATCACTTTATGTCCCATATAGTCACATAGTGCTGCTTGTCTGGCATGGAAGCGATTGTGAGCTGTAATGGCATCAGATTGGGAAACATCTCTCAATGAAAGTCAAGTATGCTCCTCATTATTCACCAAAGTGGCCTGATTGTAAGGACCTTTTGTTGCCATAATGGATCCAACAAGACACAGATATTGTAATTACACACAGAGAAGACACGTCTGATAATATTGAGAGCCAAGTGGATAATTCCATGTGGTTGTGTGTGTGTGTGTGTGTGTGTGTGTCAGGGCTGGGGGTTTCTTGTGTGAAATGCCTGTTCCCCATTGGCAGATTACTAATTGGTCCCTGCACTAAGAGGAGTCATAAAGTCAGCTCAGTGGGTGAATACAAACCACTTACCTGCACCTTTCTTCTGTCATCACTCGAAGGGTCTCTGAGTTTTGGGGAAGTGAATATAGCCAAGCTTGACCATCTGTAATGAAGCAGTTATAATAATAGTAAATCACGGGATCAGTGGCATGATACTGGTCACAGTGTGTGCTGGTCAGTGATGGAAAAATGTTCTTAAAGAAACGAGCAGTCTGATATTTATGGTTAAACTTTTTTGAGGTAATATGTAATAATATGTGAATTACATATGTAATTTTACAGTTTACACACCTTTATTGCCTTTTTTAATTAACCTCTGTATTTCTCTGTAGACTGGTTGTGTTGACATTACAAGCCTTACTGCTCAATTCAGACTTTTTTGCTCAGATCACATTTTCCAAACATGATGGTTGAAATTTGTGTGACTGAATATGAATTCATGAATGATCATGCATTGTGAACAACAACAAAACTAGAAGCACAAACCTGCCTCACAGAGATCATTAGCTCTGATCAGCTCTCAGCTGTCCATGACCAGAGGAGAGGATGAAAGTCCTGATGCTTTAAGGCTTCTGTATTGTTTACTGGCCCAGACTTCAAATTAGCCGCTGCTGCTACACTGTAGACGTGGGATAATTATGTAATAAAATAAAACACATTAATTCAAATCTGATGTTCAAACAAAGGTCCATTTGCCAAGTATTGGATACATACCAGATTTCAGTCAAGACAGAGTCAAGTGACCCAAACTGCAGCTGAAAATCAGTAGTCAGATTCAATGTGTTCTTTGCAAGTAACAATTCTATGTCCAATTTGGCTATAAAGATCTGATGTGCGTCTCTTTTACCTGCTGTGTTTGGCGTAAACATGTCCTCAAATCTGATTTTTGTTTGATAGTTCACATTATCTTTTTAATGTAACCCATATACACTATATGCTGGGACAAAAATGCAGGGAAATTAAAGACCTTGCATTCAAATACACAGACTTTAATATGGAGTTGGTCCCCCCTTTGCATTTATAACAGCTGCCACTCTTTCCACAAGAGTTTCTGTGAGAATTTGTGTCCATTCATTCTGTAGAGCATTTATGAGGTCAGGCACTAATGTTGGACGAGAAGGCCTGGCTCGCAATCTCTGCTCCAGTTCATCCTGAAGGTGTTAGATGCGACTGAGGTCAGGGCTCTGCGCGGGCCAGTCAAGTTCTTCACTGAACTCATCCCACCATTTTTATAGCTTGCTTTGTGCACTGGGTCACAGTCATCCTCAAATAGAAAAGGGCCTTCACCAAACTGTGCCCAAAAAGTTGAAAGCATGGTGTTGTCCAAAATGTCTCGAAGCATGAAGCATCCTGCTCCTCAACTGACCCGTGTGCACAAAATAACACCTGGCACCCTCAAACAAAATACAAAACTGTCCTCTGTCTTTCCTTAAAGTCAATGAACTCCTTTAACACAAGACTAACACAAGCTGTGCAAACTGTTACTTTAACCACCAAAGACAAAAGGCAGGTGCTACAACACAACAGGGAAACACAGAACCCAAAGACAAACACCAAGCAATAAACAAACCCTGACAAGCTAAGGCATTAACACAGATAAAAAACACATAGAAAAATCAAACCAAGCAAAAATAAACTTACACCAAGGCAAGGGAGGAGACAGGTAGACACAGGTAAACAGGATAACACGGGGTAGAGGCAAAGGTGGGGCTAAGACCAGAACACATATTTACATGGACACAGACAGACACGTAAACAAAGCACAAGGAGAACATAAACCATGATATAACCATGAAATCAGAAGAAAAAGACAAAACATTACAAAAAGCCAAGAAACTAAAAAAGATTAGGAGAACATTACAACAACACAAAGTTTACAGAAAACAGTAAAAGACAAAGATGAATTTCTCGGTTTGTTTTACTTGTTGAAGCTGATCATGCAGGGAGAATAATCTACCCTATGGTGAAGACGAATGCTAGCTAAGGGATGCCAAAGTCAAAGTGGACTTTACTGTCATCTAAGTCATATACACGTATGCAGTGAGATGAGACGGCATGGCTCCAGATTTTACAGAATGCAAAGGACAGAGTAAACAAATATAAATAAACTATAAACTCTAAACTAGAAGAAACAATGTGCAATATGGTACAAGGATGTGCAATACACTACAAGGTAATCTTTAACATTCAAAAAAATGTGCAAATGTTGCATCGGGTAGAAAGCAACAATACTGGAATGTAATTGTGTGCTTTATATTTGCAAAAGATCAGCAGCTGCTTAAAATAAATAAATAAACCGTCAATCTTCAAGACAGCAATATGTACGCTGAAAAAACTGATCCGTGAGAGCAAGGTTATAAAAATATCCTTGAAATAAAGTTTATTTCAAACATCTGTTTGTTTGATTTCTCATTAGAATGTGTTCATTTGTTTACACTGCTCGTGCTTTTTCTGCTCATTCCACAAAATGAAATACTTGATGTATAACCATAGTGACAGGCATGTTGACAAAGTTCCAGCATGCACAAAACTATGATGAAGATTAAGTTGACGCAAAAGTTCATTCCAGTCTGCCTGTTCAGACAGAGGCCATGCTGCTGGATATTGGACGTGTTTCAATTCTGCATCTGAAAGGTTATGTTCACATTACAAGCCTCACCACTTGGTTCCACTTTTTTGCTCAGATGAGATCTTCCTAACATGATAATTCCAATTTACATAGGTCAGTCATTTCTGTCTCTTCATAGTGTAAGCAAACTTGCATTCCTAAATGCCTTGCATGCACATATCCAGATCAGTTGCATCACATGAATGAACTACAGGCCTCATGGACATCAAACTGAATCCCAAACAGCTCCTAGCACACTGACAGTGTGAAACCATGGACTCTACACCCAAACAGTGCACTGCAGGTCCAGTCATGATCCATGCCCACAGTCTGAATCCCAAATGGCCCCTTGTTAGACATGTAATGCACGGCATGTACTGAACTCCCTACTTTCCTGACTTATGTATTGCACTACATACAGTCATTTGAGATTCAGCCTGTTTTAGGAGCGATAAAAGCCATCACTAAGATCATTTGACCTAAACAGCTTCTCCAGTCTGAGCATTCTCATTAAGGTTACATGGCTAGGAATCAGATATGTATCTGATTTAGCGCCACATATGAAAGTGGTTCAAAGGTGAGGTGTGTCCACACACCTGTGAAAATCCAAAACATCACAAATCAGAACTGAACTGTAAATAATCATCTATTTATTATATATTGCACTTTCTCGGTCCTGCTGCTGCTATTATTTGCACAATTATTTATTGCTGTTTCATGTCTATTCTGCCTTTTATTTACACCAAACCACTCCACTGCTATAATACAGTATCTGTCATAATTTTGTATTCATTCAAACATCGACTGCAGTGAATGTTGTCTTGTGCGGTTGTTTTGTTGATATTGTGTTTTTCTTGCACTCTCTCTTGCTCTCTTTGCACTCTCTCTTGCTCTCTTTGCACTCTTGTGTATTTTGTCTAGTCTGCATTTACACTATATGGACAAAAGTATCAGGACGTCTGACCATTACACCAACAGGGACGTGCAGCTGTAACAGCTTCCACTCTTCTTGGATGGCTTTCCACAAGATTTTGGAGTTTCTGTGAGTGTTTTTGGCCATTCATTCTGCAGAGCAGTTATGAGGTCAGGCACTGATGTTGGATGAGAAAACTGTCAATCTCCAGTCCAGTTCATCCCAAAGGTGTTGGATGGGGTTGAGGTCAGGGCTCTGTGCGGGCCAGTCAAGTTCTTCCACACTGAACTCATCCAGCCATGTCTTTATGGGGCTTGCTTTGTGCACTGGGACACAGTCATGCTGGAATAGAAAAGATTCTTTCCCAAACTGGGTCCACAAAGTTGGAAGCATGGCATTGTCCAAAATGTCTTGGTAAGCGCAAGCTTTAAGATTGTCCTTCAGTGGAAGTAAGGGGCCACCTGAATTTAAAAAATAAAGAGGTGTGTCCCACTTTTGTACATATAGTGTATGTATATTTGAGGTGTTTCTGTACTTGTTCTTGTGTTCTTCCATGGTCCTAGAGTAATGTTATTTCATTCACTGTGTACTGTACATATGAATGAAATGACAATAAACCTGCCTGACTTTGTTCATGCAAAAAAACAATCTGTCACACTTTATTGCTTTGAAGTCACTGCAGATGCCAGCATTGTTGCTACTGAAGTGTATTTCCCAGCATGACATGATGACTAGATCAATCGAATGACCTCCCTTATCCACATGTAAATGGTTTAGCTTGTGTTACTGACAACAAGAACTGAATCAGGGAGCAATGAAGGAGAATGCACTTTTAATTAGCAGCCTTGGCCAGAAAATGCATTATAATGTACAGGAACTGATGCGATCATACTATCAAGGAGAAGCAGCTTCAAATTTTATACAAAAGAAAGGGTCCGTGTTTGAAGTTATTTTTGTTTCTAGCACCTGAGCGAGAGGCACATTGAGCTGGAGGAGGGGAGAGAAGAGACGGTGATTCGAAAACAGCCAAGCTGTGACGGCGTGTTTCCCCAGTGAGAGTGAAGTTATACCCCCTGCTCCTCTAAGCACCTGCAGTATCATCACCACTGCCAAGTAGTTTTCTGGACATATACTGTATGAACATAAGAATTGGGATGCAATTACATGAACAGGGACTTGCCATTCTATACAAGTACATAAACTTTAATATGGAGTTGGTCCCCTTTGCAGCTATAACAGCTTCCACTCTTCTTGGAAGGCTTTCCACAAGATTTTGGAGTTTCTGTGAGAATTTGTGCCCATTCATTCTGTAGAGCATTCATGAGGTAAGACACTGATGTTGGAAGGGGGTTGCGGTCAGGGCTCTGTGCGGCCAGTCAAATTCTTCCACACTGAACTCATCCAGTCATGTCTTTATGGAGCTCATTGTCCAAAATGTCTTGAAGCATACTGAAGCATTAAGATCGTCCTTCAGGGAAGTAAGGGGCCTAGCCAGATGTGTGACCAGAACATCATAAGTGTGTGGGGCAGGGGGGCAAAAAATATCTATCCATCCATACAGCCCCTTTTTTGTAGGGGGAGGATCGAATAATAACAATTTAGTTTTATATAACTTATAAAAGCAAAAATTGTGGCAGAAATCATAACATAGTGTTCAATACAATTAACATAGGCAATGGGACTTATTATTATTGTTGTTGGTGGTGGTGCTGCAGTTGTTATTATTACGATTATATTATTTATATTATTATCTTTTGTGAACAAATATAGAACTACATTTACAAGGTAAATGTCAATAAGATCAAATGTATACAACATATGAGAGAAAGAACAGAAACTGGCTCATTGTAATCATTAGTCATTAGGAAGGCTATAGGAGATCAGTTTCCAGTGTTTAACCTGGATATTATCTACAGGACCAGTCTCTGGTTACTCTTGGCAAATTCTGAAAGAAATTCATTCATGTCTAGATTTTCTGTGATGTTTTTCTCATGCGCCAGAATGACTAAATTTCTCTTCCTTGAATACTCAGATGTTCTCTGATTTTTCTTTAGAACCTAACTAATAATTGTTCACAGAAACCCCCGCAAATTTGCGGAAATATAATTATAATTTTTACAATTTTTATACTTATAATTTTTTTAGTGTAAATGAAATTTTCTCTGTATTTACCCTGCTTATACCAAAGAAAACGAGAGCACATGCCAAAGAAAACAGGTGTGCATGAATTACAGTACAGTCTATACAGGCATAACATCTGTATTCTGACACTGTGGGAGACAGCAGCTCAGTGTAAACTGTACAGTATGGATATGGGTTTACCTTTCCATTTTCTTTCAGGGTAATGTATTAAGCTGAGTTTAAAATGAAATGAAAGTGTTTTGGGAGCATATTTGGGGGCTTATTTAGAGTTCAAACTATAAAAATAGGCATTTTTTTTGGCCACATCACAATTTTGCAGTTTTCACAATTAGCGGGTGCTCTTAGAACGTAACCCCCATGAATTTCTGGGGTCGACAGTATTGTACAGTATTGTTCGGTGGAGTGGAGTGAGAATGCGGTGCAACGTGCTCCATGTTGGTAGCAGCAGTGCTGGCCTCAACCGTGAAGCCAGCAGCTTACGGAGCGACAGAGGTTGAAGATGTCTGCCTTTTTAATAAGCCACCTATGCATAACTGTTGGTGTTACTAAAACTTATGGCTGTTTTAATTAAAGAATGCAGTCAACAGGTTCAAAACATGCTGCAAAATGCATGGGGAAGTGAACGGTGTGAGCAGCAGCATGCCTGTCTAGTGGAGGAGGTGCTCTGGGATACGCCCCCTACTCAAACGGACCAATTGGAAAGCAGCTCAGTTTT
>JBBPCX010000001.1:48569284-48586495 GCA_037974365.1 Hydrocynus forskahlii
AAAAACTCACAGAGCTTTAGATGATTGTTTTGGAAAACTGAAAAGGATCCATTTTTGGATCCTCCGACCTCAGAGGGAATGTGCAACCAAGTATCTGAAAAGAAAGATGCAAGTTTTGGTACTGCTTAACAAATACAATTTACAGGGGAGTTTTGAGACTCCAATAGGTTATGCAATGCAAAAACCGTAAGGTGTCCTTTTGCCATATGTGAACACACCACAGCGCAGCACACAGTGTGAACAGCACAAAAGTGTTCTCTGCAGTTAACCCATTTACCAAGTGAAGCAGTGGGTAGCCAGGAACACAGCGCCTAGGGAGCAGTGTGTTGGAATGGTACCTTGCTTAAGGGTACCTCAGTGGTGCCACTAATAGTCCTTGGATTTAAACCCATGGCCTTCTGATTGCAGTGGCCACACCTTGCAGGGGTGTAAAGGTAAAAGGTAATTTGGCTGATGCTCTTATCCGGGGCGACTTATAATCATTAGTCACAGGGACAGTCCCCCTGGAGCAACAGAGGGTTAAGTGGTAGAAAGTGGGGGGTTTGAACCTGTAACTCTATGGTCATTGGGATCACAGGCAAGTGTACCTACTAGGCTACTACCACCCCTAGGTATCAGCCTAGTGGATTGTTCTGTATAACGGCATCTGCCAAATACCACTTTACTTTACCAAACCACTAGCCGCCCCATATTTGACCACCACTTAATAGCAAACAGTTCATTTTTTTATACTAGGAATATTGCAGTTACTTCCTCTGGGTTAAATAAAACATCCTCATAAGCCACACTTTAGGCAGCACTGGTTCGAGCATTAACGATCAACTGGCACTGTAGAAATGTTATTGGAAATGTTTACTGAAGACCAGATCACATATCAGGATCCAATAATACAGGTGATCATTTCAAAGCATATGCATTTTCCTCCATTACAATTGTAATATTTATAGTGTAAAAAATAAAGCGTTTGCTATTAAAAGCTTAGTAATGCAGTTGGGTTGCACAGCACATTCATCTCTGAAATGCGAATTCTATTTGCCTTCGGATCATAATTCTGGCAAGTTATGCTGTTTTATCATTCAGAGGAAAGTAGTTATTACAAAGTCCTTTCATTTCCAAATGGAACAAAAGCAAGACATCATCTTGTTTTCCTGTGCCTATTCTGTCAACACGGCTAATAAAAAATCTCACTTATCTGTTAAAAAGGGCTCTAATGCATTTTTTTCCCTCTGAGCATTAGACAGAACTGGTGCATGAGTTTTAGGTATTCTAATTTCAAGGTTTCTGGCTTTGAGGTATTGAGGCTTAATTGCCCATATGTAAAAGAAACAAGCAGGGGTACAATGTGTTTTGCACTCGCAGTCAGGTGCCAGAAAAATACACCGTAATCGGACATTACGTAATGGCTCCATTCTTGTAGAGGAAGGGTTTTAAATCTTTAAATGAATCATAGGCGCTGTGCCCGCAGAACTGTGAAGAATGTATCTGCTTCACTCATCTGACTAAGAGGCAACTCTGAGGTCCAGTCTGAGGTAATGGACGCCAAACTGCTCAGCCCACATATCTTTAAATGGACTTTCAGTGAAAAGGCCCCCGAACCAAGACGAGAATGAGAGGGCTAAATGCTAGTCTGTCATTTTTTACAACAAAGGCTTTTGGCATGATAAATGTTCTTTCTGTCCTAATAAGCTTGAATAGTCTCAGAAATAATGGGAGAGAAGTCTATGGTCTCATGGACTTCTCCTGGGCAATAATCCAGTGGATGAAATTCATAATCTCTTGACAAATGGAAAGAGGTTTTTTCTTTTTTTAAGTAATACCTTAATTATATCTCTCTGCACATTTTGAATTTTCACTCCCTTTAATAGGAAGTAAAGGAGCATGTTGAAAACAAAAGATGACCAACTAATAAGATTATCCATTAGTTACAAAAGTGGGTGGCACAGCATCTTGCAAAATGAAAGAGATTACAAATTGAATTTCAGGATGTTCTAATCCTCAAATCCATGTGAGATAAAGGCCTGCTTTTATATATCAAACAGTTTTCAAAAAAATATTATGGAGAACATTGCAGCCTACTTACAAGCTTTTTTGTGAGCAAGGCGAGGACCAGGCATACAACAATATTACAAGCATGTTAAGGTTTGGGAGATCAGATCAAGCCTTCATTTTATGACTGATGTATAATAATAGACTGTATAACAGTAGTAGAGGAGGGAACTGAGCTGGGCTGGAGGTCCGGATGGCTTTGGCTTGAGCCAAAAGGCCAAACGCCCCTTTTTAGAACAGAAACAGAGCTGAGAGAGGACTGAGGAGCAGGGAGGAGATGGAGTGACAAGGAATAAAAACTTCAGCACAGGAAATGTATAATTAGAACTCTGTTTTATGGGTGCTACTAAACCATCAAGTACACTCACCAGCCTCTTCCAGAAGTACATCTATCTACACTTATTGTCAATTTTTTCAGCTCCACTGACCATTTTGGTGCACTTTGTAGTTTAAAAGTGCAGACTGTAGTCCATCTGCTTCTGTGTGCATTTATTAGCCCACTTTACCCCATTCATCAAATGTCAGGACCACCAGTGATGTCAGGCATGTAGGGGTCCTGATCACTGGTGAATGTGATAAAGGAAGTGATAAATGATGCAGAGAAACGGATGGACTACAGTCTGTAATTGTAAACTACAAAGTGCACTTACATGGTCAGTGGAACTGAAAAAAATGGACAATAAGTGTTGATAATGTTTTAGGTAGGCGTACCTTAAAAATGTGGCCAGTGAGTGTGTATCCCGTAATGTAATTCTGCATATTTTTGCATAACAATGAGTAAATGTTACGATTTATGCTCAAAATTCAGAGAAACAAAGCTGTTTTATACATCCAGCTCTGCCACCACTGTTTTGGACAGCTAGCAGTGTTTTCATTAATATTCATACTGATGCCCTTTCACATGTTTTGAAGTGAAATACTTCTCAAATGACATGCTTTGATTCACTGTATTCCAATGAACAGCATGTGATGACACTAGAATCATCCTGCAAACAAAAACACAGAAAAATAGGTTACAGAAAAAAAAACAATGCAAAAGAATCCGCAAACAGTAGAACTCATTTTGTAAAAGCACAGAGTGAAAAAACAAAGTGTTCATGAAAGCATGCAGAGAGACGGAGGTGGAAAAGCCTGTACGGGACCCCTAAAGGAGCCCAGCTGGGTCTATGTGCAGCAGATGGTGCTGTAGCTTTAAGCCAATGACTGCTCAGCAAGACTTGCTGAAGGCGGGACATGAGGCCTTTTTGGATGCAATGACCATACCAGTCATTAACGAGTCCTTGCTAGTTAACCACCCACAAATACTAGGACATTTTTAACATAGTAGCAAAACAGCTCTAAGGTATTAAAAAGGTCTTTTTAATTTGTCTGAATATCTTGGTGCTGCTAGATCGCAGTGCTGCCAATGACACTGTCAATCATAAAATACTGTTAGACAGATGATAAAATTGGGTCAGGCTCTTAGGAACGGTCCTCAGACGGTGCGGGATGTGCTGAGAGGGCAGGTGTTATTTCGCCTCTATTGGCACTCATGACCATCATGCTGCACTGAGCCCCTTGAGGATCCATTCTTGGGCCCCATTGGTTCAACCTGTACATGCTTCCTCTCTGTCTAATTCTCCAAGAGGAGGCTAATCATAGCTATGCAGACGACATTCAGATCTGTCTAGCTTTTACACCAAATGACTTCAGACTTTTTGTGTCTATGCCACAAAAAAAAGGTAGAAAAGGGTAGAATGCAACACATTTCCTTCAGTTAAATAAAGACAGAGATATTTGGAAACATAGAGGAAAGGTCACAACTTGGAATCAAGGGCAGCAAAGCCAAAACCCATGCCACAAATGTTGGTGTAATCATGGATGGGAATAATAGTTTCAGTGACCACGTTAAAGCTATAAATAAATCATTCTGGCATCTAAAGAACATAGTTAAGGTCAGAGATTTTGTACCAACGTACGATTTAGAGAAATGCATCCATGCCTTTACATCCTGTCTATTGCAATTCTCTTTTCATGCCTTCAAAAATAAATAACCACTGATTCAAAATGCTGCTGAGGTTTAGCAAAAAACTGAGAAAAGAGAACACATTACTCCAACCTCCAGGTGCTCACACAGGCTTCTAATCAGATCAGAATTCGAAGTATTACTCAATGTTTTTAAGTCACACAATTGCTTGGCCCCTAAATATAGAAAATATAAGTATATATTAAAAAATAAATAATATATAAATCTTAGATGAATATAAGAATATTGGGTTTAGCTATAAGCCTCAAAGGCAAGCTGGGTAACGAGTGGTGCCCATTTCTGAAACAACAGGGTGAAATGGTATTTAGTCATTTATGTTTAACACTGCTGGAATCAACTCCCCATTGAGATCAGATCTGCATGAAACCTGCACCTTAATGGCATTAACTTAACGAACAATGGGCCCTAAGTCAACTGTAAACGACCAGCAGTTGTATAATCTACCGTTTATAAAAGAGAAAAAAGGCTAACATTACAAAAAAGGTGGAAGGGAGCTGCCTGAAGAGGATTAATTGTAACCCCCTGGTTTCCTCTAAACTATCTCTTTGGGGACCCTCTGATGTAATTTTCCAAGATTCTCCAATGAATGAGTAATGGGCTGTAAAAGGAAAAGTCAACCATAAACTACAAGTGGTTGTATAATCTGTTTTCTTCTCTGTAAGAAAAAGAAATGGTTGAATGTGTTACTCCACATTCTGTGGTTCATGGGACAAGTAATCTTTTATATGAGGTTTTATTTGTTAACTGATTAACATATTTTAAGTTTCACTTTTATTCTTTTATACCAATTTTTTGTCTACTCTTTTTCCTTCTGTGTATTTTAACTATGTAAAGCATCTTGAATGACATGTTTCATAATGTGTTTAAAAAATCCTATTAGACATCTTTAAAGGGTGCATTTACAACATTGTTTTTGTATTTTCTTGTATCTTATGATTCCTGTGTGATTTTATGTGCCAAAAGGTCATTCACAATTAATTTTTACAGGCATTATATCTTTAGAATTAGGTTGTTTTGCTGTTTCTTTAAAACTGTTACATACTGAGAAATAACTTTTCTGACTCGCTGCCAACTCAAATAGCAGCCTGGCTTAAACACTCCTTATAACTTCCATTCATGTGTATGAGAACTCCTCTAAGCCTGAATGAGAACGCATGCAATTATGTTTGCTTTTGTGACATTTCAAGCTGCTTTCACATTTTACAGTACATTTTAAAAGTTTTAACAATGTTTACATAGTACATCAAACAATGAAAAATATTCCATAATGTGAGCCCTTCAACAGAAACAGTCAATCACACAAGCATATGCTATTAAAGTAGCACAGCACAGTCGCTAACGCTTGCTGCTGCTATAGAGTGACATTTCATTTGAAATGGCTTCATTCAGTGCACTGGAGTCCATTAGCTCTCTAATAGCTAGCTATTGCGGGAGCGGTCGGACGCTGCCCTTGTGTTTGTGTATCTAGTGGGTCTAGTGTGAGAGTGTGAGAGGTAAGCTCCCCCGTATCTGACCTCGCGCAGGGGTCAAACATTTCTCATTAGAGGTGAACGTAAGTTCCGGAGTATCAAAATCATACATCAGAAAGGTCACCGGCTGCATAATGAACTGTAAAATGTCAATTCTATTACTCCGCATTTAAATATTGTACTTTTTGCCAGGGGGAATGTAAGTGATATTTACTCCTTTCCTGAAAGGCCTAAAGCAAAGATTGCTCTTCATTCAGCCTGAAGAGCGAAATCAGGAGCTTGTGTAATGAAAGAGAAATATATCTATATTTTGACAACCACAGCCCTTTCTCAAGGCCAGTGTTTTTAAATCCCATCATCCATACATAAACATTGAATATTAAAAACATCATATTTAGTTTAATCTACACTGACACAACACAAATATTTTTTATAGAAATGGAAAACAGAAAAATATAGGAGCAGGGGGAAAAAAAAGTTAATTGTCAGTGTAATAATTTATATTTGCTCATGCAAAGAGGAGCACATATCTTCCTTCCCAGAAGGAATGTCTACATGAACAGAGGGGTTTTGGTGGGGGGTGGGGGGTGGCAGTGGAAGCCACAGCATTATATCAAAAGGGCATCCAAAGGAGAATGTTAATAATGATCCCTCTAAAACAATTTCCATTAATTTTTGGCCGCGTCACCAGGGAGTAATATCTACATGCCCGAGGCAGGTTTAAATTGCCCAGACAGCCTGTGAAAAGCACGCTGCCTCCCTAGTGTCCACCAGCAGTAGAGCAGGAGTGAGGCCTCTGGAGAACACACGCTATCCGAGCCTATTACCACCAAGCAATGACACTGAGGAGACAGCATGGATGAGACTCCAGCTGAAGATCCCTATTGTTTGTCAATGAGAAATGGAAGCCAATTAAGGTATGAAAAAAAAGAGAATCAAGAGCAGATGCATGGGGACAAAGAGAATTCTGTATTATGAGCCTCAGCAAGTGCCCTACATTTAGCATATGATAAGTGCTTTTAAATTAGCAGGAGATCATAAAACCCCTCGCACAGATGAATAAAATTTGTAGGAAAAAAGGAAAGAAAAAAGATTAGAAAGTATTCTATTGTGCATGTTTCAATAACCGATGTGAAACTGAATTTTTTTGTTGTTGTTAACATAAAACTCCTTGTCTTATTTCTCTTTAGCCTTGCTAAAGCTACAGACGGACAGCAATAGCGGCGTTTCCTTCCAAGCAGCCAGAAACTCTGTTCAAACACAATGTCAAAGATACGACCGATAGGCTATAGGCATTTAATATTCTGATGCACTGCCAAAGTGCATCTCCCAAAGACAACAGGTCACCTACTTAGTCAGAGTGAATGCTGGTCCAGCGATAGCAGCTTTGTTGAGAGGGGTAGGACGTGGGCCAGAAAATGTCATCAATCAGCAGGGGGATCTTCATAGACTGTCCGCTGGTGACAAGTCATCCTCTGCCACGTTGTCACTCGTTCTTTAAAGCCAGGTCATGCAGAATGGCCGGTCAGAGTGGGCACATCTCCTGGGCATCAGCACACCTGCTGGCCTGTCTGCAGTCCACCAGCACATATTCTCTGCACGTTTGTCCTGGTGATTCAATAAAAACAGTGGCACAGATCGAAAACAGTTGCAATCTTGCCATCCTGGTCATCAGTAATGACTTGATATAGCTAACCGTATTTGTGTGGCAGCCTTTAAAAAGCCTTCAAGTGGTGAAATTTGAACAGCTTAGGCTCTTTATACAGTGCTGCACAAAAGTGTTAAGCCTCGGCTCATTTCTTTATATTTTTCTTTAGGACATCTGTTGGTGCAAAAAACCTATTTGTGATTGTAATGCTGTCTTATCTTTGGCATACTGAGTGGATAAAATGAAAGAGATTAGAACAAATGATTTACTGTTTCAGGCTGCAAAGTGCTTAAATATACAAGGTGCCTTAATAAAAGTCTTCTAACCACTCAGCATTCAGCACCACCAGTATACTGATCACAACCGGCACCTATTTCTTCACTGGTTCAGGCCTTAAGTTAGATGTGCTTGGTTTTACTTGATTCATGCTCAGTCACTCTGTGGCTCAACAGACAAAAAACATTCCTTTGAAACTGGTCATGTACAAGGACTGGACTGAAAATGAGAGTCTTTGAGGAAGTCTTTTCTTCAAGACGACATTGAAAAAGTACAAGAAATCTGGCTTTTTGGAAGCAAAACATGAAGAAACGAAGGGCGGATCAAGGCTTTCTCACAGCCCTGTATGTCTCAATAAAACTCTCACAAACATGTTGCATTCAATTTACTTTTAAGATCTCTCATTTAGAAACCAAGTTATGATTTTTATTGAAACGGAGCACATTTGAAAAGCCAAAACATTAAAAAGTTTCTAACGCATTTCATCAGAGCTGTGTTTTGTCAGGAGGCATCAAAGCTTTAAGAGGTTTAAAACAATCTGTTGTTAATTTATAAGACCTTTCGGCACCCAGAGACACTGCGCCACTATTATTATGTGTATATATATATATATATATATATATATATATATACCGCGCCTTGGTTGAAGTCGTATGGCAGCAGGTTAATCAACTGGCAAAGCAGAGATAATAGCAAAATAGTATTATTAATGATTACTTTGATACATATATACACAGAGAGATACAAAAAACACACACAGACCCTGGCCACTCACCCCCTCATACACAGATGTAGTTCATTTTACCTTTTCTTCTTATTTTCAGATGAAAATCTAAGAAGGGCAAAATCACTTGAATGTTAATGTTAACAGGTTAGCCTAATAACAGGACCTCTGCTTCATCTACATTTCAAAAGGAAGAGCTTTTAAAAAAAACAATTTCCACTTATTTTAGATGCAAATTATCAGTCAAGATGTCAAGGCATGTTTGGAGTACCTTAGTAAAGAAAAAACCCAAAACACTAGTCTCCACTCAATAAATACATCCCCAAAACTTCTCTCAGCGCAATCAAATTACAGGCACGTCCTTATTAATGTGGTGGAGATACTGTGTCCTGAATCTGATTCAGGACACAGTATGACATACTGTGAACTATTATAATGAACAAAACATCAATATGCAGCTGAACGCTGAGGGCAGATTCAACAGGGCCTGTTTTCAAAGACCACCTCAGGAGAAAGAGCTTAATGAGGAGCTAGAAGGCGTTTTGGGGGAGGTATTTACAGACATAATTTGATAACTACTTACTACTGTAGATTTTATTAACTATATTAGCTGCAGTCCTGAACAAAAGTAAAAAAATTTGGATCCCAAACATGTCTTGATGGTCGACTACATCTGGGGTAAGTGAGTTTCTTGCAAAAGAAAAGAAAAGAAAAGAAACCTTTCGATACATAGTGAGATATTTATATGTATTAAACGTACATGCACACACACATACACAAACTCTCTCACATACAGAAAATATATATTATGGGCTCTAAAGCAGAAAAGATAAAAATCAGCATAGACAGGTTTGCTTCTTGAACCTGAACTAGGATGCTTTTTTCACTAAAAACTAATGTAAGCATAGAGCTAACATTTAGTATTGTACAACTGCATTATCAACCTTTCCTCAAAGTGTTACTGTACAAAACACTGGCTTATGTGATTTCTACAATGTATACCATACTGTTATCTGTATGCATAGGAAAAAAGTGTGCTGCCCAGCAAAAAAAAAAAACAGGTCGCAATCATTTTGAAACGTTTGTTCGTTTTTAGTAATAACTATACATCGATCAGCCATTACTTTAAACCACTGTTAGGTGAAGTGACGGTGATCTCGTAACAATGCCACCTGTTAAATAATGGGGTGTATTAGGCAAGAGAACAATCAGATCTTGAAGCTGATGTGCTGGAAGCAGGAAAAATGGGTGAGCATAAGGATCTGAGTGACTCTGACAAGGGCCAAATTGTGATGGCTAACCTGGGTCAGAGCATCTCAAAAACGGCAGGTCTTGTGGGGTCCAGTGTGCACTGATTAAGATCTATCAAAAGTGTTCCAAGGAAGGACATCATGAACCAGTGACAGGGCCATGTGCACCCAAGGCTCACTGATGCGTGTGTGGAGTGAAGCCTACCCCATCTGTTCTGATCCCACAGAAGCACAAACTGCTGGAAAAGTTTATGCTGGCTATGATGGAAGACAAGTTTATGTTGGCTAGGTTTCAGAAGACATAGTGCATCACAGTTTGCGGCATATGGGCCTGTGCAGACCGGTCAGAGCGCCCATGCTGACCCCCGTCCAAAAAGTGTCTATAATGGGCACATTAGTATCAGAACTAGACTAACGAGCAATGGAAAAAGGTCACCTGGACTGATGAATCACCTTTCCTTTTATATTATGTGGACGACCGGGTGTGCGTATGGGAAACAGGCAAGCCAGCAGACGCAGAGTGATGCTCTGGGCAGTGCTCTGCTGGCAAACTTTGGGTCCTGTCATTCATATGTATGCTACTTCAACACATATCTCCTAGCTAAGCATTGTTGAACAACATTAGGTAAGTGGTTTTATTGTTGTGGCTGATTGATGTTATACAGTGGAAAAATAATACAAGTAAGTCTGTTTCACAATACATGAAAGCTTGATGTGGTTTGTGGCAGGTTTAGGTATGCAGTTCACACAATGTTAAATGACGGCTAGAAGTATTTCTGAAAAAAAATAAGCAAATGTGTTTTTTTGTCTTGACAATCACTTTAAATAATTGTGTTTAGATATCACTGTAGAACATTGTTAAATTGATTTCTTGCTTTGGAGAGGAAATTACTCCAGCTTCTTTGATTCACAGTGACCCGGTTTTGTTTTGAAATCCAGCCCCATCTTTTCAAGTACAGTTTCCAGGGAGATGGGACCCAGTGGGGGAGATGGGTAGCTCTCTTTGCCTCTGAGCTGGATGGGGTGGGGGGGGTGGGGGGGTAGTGGTGGCAGTGAGGGGCTTTATGCAGAGAGCTGAGTCCAGGCTGTCTGTGGAGAGGACAGTCGTGTCTTTATGGCTGTCCAGGGAGCAGGCTGTCCGTGGCAGGGGGTAATGAAGCAGAACAGCGCTGGAGTGGAGGAGGGCCCAAGGACAACAGTGTGCTCTGTGCACACTGCAAACTGCCTCTGCTGCCTCTTTCACACCATCTCTCTTTCAGCGTCCATCCCTCCAGCAAAATTGCTCTCTGTGTCTCCTGGTATCAACCATGCTCTATCTCTCTCTCTCTCTCTCTCTCTCTCTCTCTCTCTCACTCTCTGCTTCAAACACACACCCACCTAGAAATATCAGCACACAGTCCCGAATGTGTCTCGCCCTTTGTCATTCGGACAGCCTCTGTCCTAACCTAATGCGGAACAATACGTCTCACGCCTCCCCCTGCATGCGGGCTGCGAGATGATATGTCATGCAAACGGAGGCGTGCATTTGTAAGTAAGTGCACAAGGGCGCGATTTCTCACACAACTCCAAAAGCGCCAGAGCCAAGAAAGACAAAAGCGCAGTGGGTAGGTCTAAAAAAGGGCAACGCAAGTGAGCGGCAGCGGCTTAGCAGGGCCGGGGCCCTGGCAACCAGAGCGCCAGGGCAAGCCGCAGAGCCTGAGAGGATTACCCCGCAATGAATTTAGAGTATTGCCCCGGGAAGCATCCCCTCTTTGGATGGGGATTTGACTCAGGATGTCGACACAGCGAACGCATCCATACACATCCGATGAGAGTGAGTGCGGGAAGGCATTCAAGCAATTTTGCAAATGAAAGGAAAGAGTGTGCTGTCTGAATAAGACTGGAAATGAAATGAGGACAGAAAATAAGAGGAACTACAAGACAAGGCAAAAATAAAAGAAAGAAAGACAGAAAGAAAGAAGAAGACGAAAGAAAGAAAGAAAGAAAGAAAGAGTAGACTTGGAGAGAGAAGTGAGAGAGAGATGTATAGAGAAGAGAGAAGGAGGAAAGTGAGAGAGTAAAAGAGAGAGAAAAGACAGAAAGAGAAAGAGAGACAGAGAGCATAGAAAGAGGGAGAAGGAAAGAAAAAAGAGACAGAGGAGTATGTTGGAAAAGGAGGAAGAATGAGAGACTGAGATAGAGAGAGAGGAGTGTGTGTGAGAAAGAAAGGCAGACTGAGAGAAGAGAGAGACTGACAGAGAGGGAGAAAGGCAGGAGAGAGAGAGAAAGTGAGAGAGAGAGAGAGAAATATGTGTAAGCAGCACTAGCAGAGCCATGTCCTATTTACCTCAGTGTGGCTCTGCCTCACATCTGATTACATCCTACCCCGAGAGACAATAAAATCTCTCTGTCAAAGTTATTTAACAGGAATTTGACGCTGAGCCATTCCTCGTCCTTGTCACGGCTAACCTCAGGCAACTGTAGAGCAGGACAAATGCCTGCTGATGGTTTCAAAATTTATTATCAATAAAAATGTCTTGGAAAATTCAAGGTGCATCGCAATGAGTGTTGACTGGGGAATGCCCAGTGACATCTATTCAAATGTTATGGAAAATAAATTGGCCTAAACCATATGATAACCTCTAATATATCATTATTCAAACCGTATTCAAATGACAGAGCGCTTGCAGTAATGCTGGAATACACACTGCAATAAATCCTCCAGAGGGGCATTCAATTAAATCATTTACCTTGTTCCCTTCATTTCAATGGTCAATTACGGATACAGTCATGGTATTAAAGTGTACAGAAAGTGAACCTCCGGCATATAGTAATTCAAAAGATTTCAAAATTTGCATAAAGATACAATTTGTAGAGCCATTTACTTTCCATCAACAAATGAATCAACAAAGCCCACGGACAAAATGTGGAAAAGGGGTGTTATCCACACATGACTGTGCAAAGGGAGTCACCTCTATAGAAACAAATGGAGCGGCGGCGACCATAAGTCAAGGAGGTGGCGGCACTTTCTGCAGTGCTGCAGCCCCCTCTGACAGCAATGTGGCCTGAATCCCCCAGTCATGGCTGCCTGATGTGATGAATAGCTGCCCCTGCAAGGGAGAGTGGGACCTGGGCAGCTTCAGCCAATCGATACGCACCAGAGGAAACACCTCGCATTTTAAACAGTGCCTGTCTCGTGTCTCCGGGCCGCACGGCTCCCAGACACGGAAGGAAAGAGCGAGTGGAGAAGCCGATGCATGCAGTAAGCACAAGCAGAGCTAGGGGACCTCATGTCAGCAAAATCAAGGTCGACGAGCCTCAGCAAAAAGCCAAAAGGCAGAGCGGGGGGGCTTTCGGGAACCTACTGCTTCACTGCTGGAGCATCAGAACCTCCACTTCAATGAGTCGTGTCTGTACCACAGGCTAAGGCGAGAAGCGATGCCCCGTATAATGAGGGCTGTAATGGAGATATTGAATGAGCGGCCTGGATTGTGTCCTGTGGGCACGGGACCTTCATTAGGAGTCAGCATGAAGGCTTCAATCTGAGCCGAGCTGAACTATAAGGCAAAGGGGGAGGCACAGTCCAGCCGAATCAATACAGCTGAACTGATTTGCCTCATTGGGCCGGTGATTCACGAAAATCACTGAGCTTCCAAAGGCCATAAATAAAACATTAAAACTAAACAAATTCTTAAGGCAAATGAGAGGAGTGCTGGGGTTTTTTTGTAACCCACTCACCTTAAATCTGCATTTCCACCACTCCGAGCGAAAAAGAGAATCGTTGGCGTATCCAATTTGAGGACCCATGCTGAAATGTAATTCAGCTTTGTTGTGAATTAATTAATTAATCAGAGGTATGAGGGCGAGTAAGAAATAACCCAAACAGCAAGCTAGGACAGGCTAATGGCTGGAAAGGCAATCGCACGGTCTTATCCATCCCTGTTAGCGCTACACAGGCCTTTCACTGAGGCGGACAGCTTGCAGATTTGATTAGATTCCTCTCTCAGTGGTTCATTTTGCTCCTGATCTTACACATTTAAAACTCCATCCACCAGTCCTATTCATCAGGGGAGTCCAGGAGAGGTGGACAATAGAGGCTGAGAAGGACAGTCACTCATGGACAGGTAAAAATAAAGCCAATCTGATGCTAATGGGAATGGGTAGAGCTGCATGAAATCTTTGACCATGTTATTTGTAACACACTAAATAAAGAAAAAAATAAAGGTCCCTAAATGGTTCATGGCATGGATAGGAAGTTCTATGGAAAACCATTATATGATTTAGAACCCAAATTACAGTCTTATGAAAAAGTCTGAACATCCTGGTCATTGTTGATTGTCTAAGTGAAAATAAGTACAGAGAACATAATTAAACATGACATTTTCCTGCAGTTTTCCAGTAATGTAATCTACACCTTTTCTTTAGTGTTTTTAAAGGATTAATTTAGCTATACAATAAAAACAAACAGGCGGAAAAAAAAAATCTCCAAAGTGGTAACTTGAGATGGCAATTCACATTTTGCAAACAGCCACTACTGTGTCCAAATCGTATGAAGAAATGTGCCATAACTTTTGTACAAGCTATGTTCAATATATGCAGTATATTAAAATTAACAGTTAACAGTCCCCCAGTTTGTAAAATGAACAGTTGAGTATTAACAAGTGCAGACGCGTGTCGTTTGTGTATGACTATATGAGGAGATGCTTTAACTTTTGAACAAGGTCTCTTACAAAATCATTTAATGCAGAAGTTCACAAATGGGTCCTCGGGGACACCCAGATGGTCCACAATTTTGCACAATCTCAAATCCCAGTGCTTCAGGACAAAGCTTAATGTTAACCACCAGAGGTCCCTTAGGGATTGGTTTGACAATCACTGCTTTAAAGAACCATGTATTTAAAGGTTCTTCAGGATACTAAAAGTGGTTCTTCTATGACAATGTCTTAGAACCCCCTTTAGACATCTTTATTTTTAAAGGGTGAAGATAATAGAATGTTTTTGACTGTGTTTTTTTTTTTTTTTAATGCATGCGTATGAGCCAAAGTCATCAACAGATTTGATGTCCTCCCTTTCTGAACAAACCCCTCTGCAACTTCTTTACCAAACGGCTCCAGTTCAGGCAAAATTGGAGCATCTTCATTTTGGCACCCCATTTATTTTAGGGAGCATGGCCTTGGCGGAGACCCAGGCGAGAAACAAGTGTGAGGAAAGTGACACCAATTGTGTTCTTCTAATTAAACCCTGCCTGACCTTGGTGTTGGGAAACCATTAGTTTCCAGTTATAATCATCACACCACAGCAATTACAACCTATTTGGTCCCATTTGCATTGGCGAGACTGTCTTGAACAATCAGGAAAGACGGCAGGAGAAGAGGGGAGGAATAAAAAGGGGATGAGACTGCTGTACCTAAAACCTGCAGACTACAGAGGAACCACAGAGGATCACTGATTTTTTTTACGTTATATACAATAAAAACCATAATATGCAATAATCATCTATTTATATCATTTTTGTCTCAAGACATGTGAGATCTTGAAACCACCACTTTTGAAATATAATGTTTTCTGGATATTAATTCTGTTAAAATTCTAGACAGCTCTGTTTTTAATTCAGGATTTAAAGTTCTTTTAAATGTATAACTTTCTAGTATCTTACTAATTTTATGAAACCTGTGAATGTCTAGCATCTTAGAATCATTTTATATTTTTTTCTAAAATCCAAGTTTTTTGTTAATTAATGAAAACACTGATTTCAAACAGTAGTGTATGGTACTGGACATTTGCATTGGTCATGGTAGAATGGATCAGTGTGTGGAATTGGAGTTTTCCATTATCACTATATAAACATGCCTTTACTGTTGAAGTGACCTATATTCTTACTCACTTGCTTTCTTAATCAAAACAGCAGTTTGATACTTTGTTAGATCTATTCCATATAAAATTAAAAGACTGAAAAATAACATTGAAAATATTGAAAAATAACAAAAGAAGAGTAGAATTAATATTTTTTTTAATCAAAAGAAGAGCAAAATAAACTTCTGAAATACGTGCAGAAAAGCGCTTTTTGTTAATATAACATAATAATAATAATAATAATGCATTTTATTCATAAGGCCCCTTTCAGGTCACCCAAGGACGCCGTACAATCATCGTTAAAATATGAATACAATGAAATACAATAATAGCATGAAATACAATAGTAGCATGAAAATACAGAAAACAAGTTCAGACAGAACACAAGAACACATAGCATTAAGATAAGAATGATCTTTCCACCGATGGGAGACTCAGTATGGTGTGTGGAAAGCCAATGAAAAAAGATGTGTTTTGAGTTGAGCTTTGAATGTTGAGAGCTCATGAATCCATTTTCTATGGAGAGCAGTCTTTTTCCTTGTTCACGTCCGCACATCCTCACACATTTAAAACGGACATATGGTACCCTCTGGAAACATTGGCAAACTAAACAAAGAAACAAAAAGGACACTTTTTGCCCATCTTTATCAAGGGTGCCAACAATTCTGAAGACCATTGTAAAACCTTTAGAGTAGAAAATGGATTAATTAAGCTGCTCCCAGTCTTTCAGATATGACTTTTGTCCACTTTTTTTTATCTCCAATACAAAGCCGAATGTAAAAAGGTGAAGCTAATTGGACGACGTTCAGGATTTTACATCCTCAATGATATGCAAGAAGAAACCAGGGGTCCAGCATCTCGGTAAACACGGACCGAAATTATGCAGCGCGCTCTCAAAAAATGCACAAGATACAAGTATAATATCTTCAGCCTGAGACCACCTGTGTGCCTCCGGGCTCTCTCCACTGTCTGATGTTTGCTCTGAGCTGTGGGCTTCGGGGAACTTTCAAGCCAAAAACAGCAGCCCATCGGGGCTTGAGAATCATTAGAGATAATGACTGCATATTATGTAGGCGATAAAACTTGAAGCTCAGCATTTCTGTGCAGGCTTTCCAAAATACAGTAACAGCATACTACCTCAGAGCCCCCACTACTAATCTGAGCTCTCCCTCTCTCCCTCTCTCCTCTCCTCTCCTGTGCCAGCGGAGCCACCACTACGGTTAATGAGGGGTGCTCCATCATGCTTAAGCAGGTGATAATGTGTGTCATTTAAGAGGCCTCCGAGTTTGCACACACTGGGGTTTAGCAGTCCCCCATCAGAAAGGTCCTCGCAGAAGCAGAATCCGGCTCCATAAATTAAAAAGGAGAAAAGAGTTATGTTTGTGGTGTTCGTTGGGACCGAGGACAACCTAAACCCTGTACTTTGCTAAGCACCACCAATTTGCAAGCTTAATGTAAGCAACAACAAAAGACAACTGTTCTTGTTTCACACTTAATTTGAAGCCAGCACACTTTAGTCAGCTCATTAGAGCAGGCACTTGACAAATGAAATTGACTTCACAACTTTTGAGACTTGCTGTGGTTAAATGTAGGCTCAAAAAAGCAAAAAAAGGAACAAGAGGCAACCAAAAAGTTTTTTCCTAAATTAAAAAATGTGAAAAGCCATGCAATCGTTTGAAATGTTAAAAAATATACAGTTCCTTGGTTTGACCTCTAGATGGCTTAAGAGTTAATCACAGAATTCATTTAAAGCTGAAATGCTGAACCTGCTGCTAAAGTGACCTTTCTGATATCTTAATTTAAGGTGTCTCTGTGAAGAAGAATGTGATGAATGAGCGTTTAGGTGCTGCTCACTGTGTTCTGCATATTGTTTCATCTATATACTGCCACCCCCAATACACACACACACTGACACACACACACACACACACACACACACA
>JBBPCX010000001.1:48586595-48602343 GCA_037974365.1 Hydrocynus forskahlii
ACACACACACACACACACACACACACACAAACACACTGAGAAAATCCATCTAAGGAAACATAGATGATGGATTTGAATAGAATAAAGTTACTGCACTTATTTTGAGCAGCTAAATGAGCAACATTAAGTCCTCATATCCAACTTATAGACCACAAGTTTAAAAAGGCAGTTTTTCTCGTATTTTATTTATTTCCCGAGATCCACTTATGACATTTGTGTGGTTTTATGAACCAAAATAAAATGTTATTGTTACTTCTTAAGTAATCATGTGACCATTTGTCAACCATTCTTCATCCTAGAATGAAACAGGCTGTTTTTGATTGTGTGCTTTTAAAATTAATACATATAAATGACCTCACTGTACTGTGCCTTATTCAAAAAGCAGCCCTTATACTGAATGGTTGCACTGTCATGCAGATGACACTTTCTCTCCCACTCAGATGAAGCTGAAAACTTGTAAGTGGATGAGGCTTAACTGACAGATGCATATATGTAAATGTGTTTTCACAGTATAACAAAGTTACATAATATTAAATACACATTTGCTTTGGTCTCAGTCAGAGCAACAAAAACTCAAAGTAGGGCCTTCTCTCTGTCACTCACTAAATAAAAACGGGTCAGTGATCAACAAAGGTGCATCCACAAGGTGCTTTTAGGTGAAGTACAACCAAAAACCATAAATGGCTTGTTTTTGAGATACTATATCAGAAAAAAAAGTGCTTTTGGCCCACATTCAAGGCCTCTATCAATTAAAAGGCTGTTAAGCATCTCCCTGTTCACATTTCATCAGATATGACTTGAAAACATATAGGAGTAGTGTGGACTAAAGGAGAGCGCTGGCTCTCAGCCAGCATACTATTATCGAGCCCTGTCTCCAGAGAACCACTGGGGGATGGACGTGAAACCTCTCTTACAGACCGTCAAAACGAACCACTTGACCTTAATCTGCCCAAGTGTGAGCCACTGAGAAATGACATGCAACCTCAAAGGTAAAGGACAATGGGTTTTTTTTCCTCTTTCTGAAAGCCAATTTACAGACCTTAGGGAATTTCTCGACTCAGAACTGCTTCGGCTATGCTACACTGGGGCCTTTTCTCTTTAGCTGGAATGAGGAATGGAGAGTGGCCTTCAGTATTATAGTCCTCCATCACCCTGCAACCTGTTTCAGTCTGCTGCTGAATATCCTCCTGTGTGATTTGAATGAAGGTGTGATACACAGGCAGATAACTCAGTAAAAGAGAGGTGTTTCAGACATGATGTACTTCTGAGTAGTGTGATATAGGCCATGTTTCACATGCATTGTATGGAGCAATGCATACATCTCCATTAAACTAGACACTGTAGGTCCTTAACATGCAGTAGCGACATCATGGAGCCTGGGTTGCTTGGTTACAAATGTATTTCAGTATTAAGATGAACTTAAACTGATTTATGATCACTCAAATAGTGGCTTAGTGTCGACACAACTTGATAGTGTTTCACAGCACAAGGCAGCATTTTACTACAATAAATATTAAGCTTATACATTTTGAGTTTTAATCAGTCTGCCTTGAATACAAATCAACTTTTCCAACAGAACTGTTGGCAATGGTTACACAAGAGTCAAGAAGACATGCATATTTTAACACTGTAAAACTGTAGAAATTAACCGCAAGTCAAATTCAGCTAATAGACACTGGCCATAAATAAATGATTTTATATCAAGTTATTTGTTAACAATATCCAGAGAATGTCCCTGAAAGCATGTTTTTTTATATATATATTTCAGATCTTTAAACATTAATGCTTCGATCTTCTCTGAAAACAACGGCGCTTAGCATTAATTGATTCCTCAGGCTAAGATAATTATAGCTGGTGCATCTCAGAGTGGCTAGCGCCATTTGGCCTGAGGCGAGGATCGCTTAGCTGGCCGATCCGAGCCAGTCACCCAACAGCCCTACAAAACCAGCTCACGCAACTCAGCACCATGAAGAGCGAATTACAGGGAGAAAGCTAGTGCCAGCTGCAGCTTCGAAACCCTTTTAAACTGACCCAGAAAGAGAGATGTTACATACAATCACCAATGTTACCAACATGATCCGTGTTTTTCCATCCCAAGGCAAAAGTAAAGATCTGGATGTCTGGAATCTCTCTGTCTTTCTTCCTAATATGGTATTAATGTCCATGATACATAATAATGATGCATTCTTAAATTCTTAATTGGTTCCTGTCTTGGAAAAACAATTCTTTGGAAAGCCTTGAATAGGTGTAGACCACTTATGTTTATGTGAAGGTTCTTTAAACTTTAAAAAGGATCCCCACCTCTCATTTACAAATGAGGTTCTTTATAGAACTCTCTACTGAGTCAAAAGTGGTTCTTCTATGGCATCATTCCAAGAACCCGTGGCCTCCTTACTAAAACAATACACACCAAATAAAGGCCTATAAATGAATGCACCTTTTTATAGTTGTAAATAATCTTTCTCTCCCTCTCTCTCTCTCTCACACATGCAAAAAGAAAGAAACACAGGTAGAAATCTGGAGGCTTTCAAGTGGGCTGGCATTATGTTCTGTCAGCTCACATGGTGCTGAGGTTAACACTAATGGAGGCTCAGCAAGGCCACTCTATCTTGCTTTTGTTTCTGAGCCGTCTAGACTCCAGGCACTCAAGCCAGCCGGTACACGACCACAGCTTTTTCCCTGCCACTCGGTGCAATTGCCTCCATTTAGCCTGTCAGCCTGCCCAGGCGAGTGGTGTTTCTCATTTGGTTAAGACGGAGTGTTCTTTTGCTTCTCCTAGATAAAGAAGAGCCATTCACAGGTGGGGTTGTGTGAGGTGTTTGAAATATTCTGTGTTTCTGTGTGATACAGCGGCAGCCTTGCCAGGGCCTCCTCTTTATTCCACTGTGGGCACCCAGCACCAGTGCATTCAAACCAGGCCTGCTCCGGGGCACAGGGCACATGCTGGCTCTATGTTTTCACCTGAGCTTATATTCATGTATTCAGCCTGACATTGCCTGACACTGCCAGAGCAATAGTTGAGCGATAAATACAAGAAGTGTCTGTAGGGCTGAATGTACTACAGAGTACCTCACACTTCACTGCTACTTGTTTAACAGCAGAAGTAAGCAAAGTGCAAACTCTGAACTGCAGGGACAACTGCAGAGAGCCAAAGCATCACATCCACATGTACGCACACCGCAAACTACACACTCTTAAAGACGAAGCTGCCAGTGGTACCAAAAGGATTCTCTGGAACGAGGCCAAGGGAAAAGCACTTTAGATTCCCAAAAGAACCTTTCAGTGCATGGTTCTTTATAGAACTTTTTAGTAAATGAGATGTGTGAGTGTGAAGAACCTCTGGAAAGATTAAAGAACCATAACATAACATAAAGGTTTGATGTATTTTTTTTAAAATAAACAGCACGCTCTGGAGTAATACCATAAAGAAACCACTTTTAATTCCTTACAGAACCTTTCAATTGATTTTTATGTAGCCGTGTTTGTAAATGATGTGTATGAGTATGAAGAAAATTCACATGATGAAAAGTTTCATAGACCAATATGTCCAAGCCAAGAATCATTTAGAAAAAAATATTTGGCAGTGTAATCTGAAAATTAAAAAGCAATTTTTGGAGCAATGCCACAGAACAGCCACTTTTGGTTCCCTACAGAACATTTTAATCGACAGGTCTTTGTCAAACTAATAATTGTAAATCAGAAACCTTTTTAAAGCTTAAAGGTTCTGTAATTATTGAATGTTTTTCGTATCCCTCAGCGTGCTTTTCTCAGCGTATGTTTACAGCTAAACAATCTACACCCTGTGAAACAGAGGAATGAGTCCAGGGTCTCTCTGCGGTTAAATATAACCAGGCTTTTTTATTTTATTTTTAAATAACGTCTTGCATGCACCCAAAGAGGTTGACGAGGTAAAGTTTCTAGCCTCACTTTACAAAAGGTAAATTGCGAAGTAATTAAACAGCACAAACTTCAATACCTCCGCTAATAACATTTCACAACTTTGTGAGAACATTGGACTCTAATTAGGAGGCTGTCACATGTGCGCTTTGAGCGAAATGTAGCGAGTGTGTAACGCGGGGACTGATGCTATCATTAGAGAGGACTGTCCCTTTGAGCTGGCAACTCTTTCAAGTCCCCCTCTCTTCCACTGCATGGCAGCCAACAGGTGTTTTCAGGAGATTGTTTAAACTTCATTAAAATCAAACGAACGTCTACGCTCTCTAGTCACCCTAAAACCCACGGAACTAATGAACACCTCCAGACGGAACATGTGAGCAATGGGCTGCTTTCATTTCCAGCCACACAGAGAAGAAGCAGGCGAGCATTAACGAGGGCTGATTGGATGTGCGTGCATCAGGAGGATCATATTGATCTGATTTGCTGAAAGCCTGATCCTTCAGGCACAGGGCTGCATGGCTCAGGAGAGGAATACAGACAGCTTTGGTGTAAATTTCTTCATAACTACTGAAACACAAATAATTCCTGCTATAAAGTTGGTCACAGTTTATTATATGACAATAGTATTGGGCGGCAAATCAGACTGGGGCCCAATGGGAGCACAAACCAGGCCCCTTTAAAATCTTTATTGGGCCCCTCGTATAGCTGCTGACAAAACTGTATACCTGAGACTCACAGAAAGATCCAATTTAACAACGTATCTCCACAGAGAGCTTCCATCAACACTGTAAACAGAGCGCTAAATTTATGTATTTTTTGCCCTGGGGGCTTACATCTCTATATCATCGGTTAGGCCTGTACGGGAGTTCATTTGAAAAAGTAGACACAAATGAGTATAAGCAGAACTAAACACAAAAACATGATTTTGAATTTTTTTGTCTTGCAACTTCAATTAATGGTAAATATGTCACCTATTAAAAACAGAGTGCTGTTTTGGAAGAATATGGTCTCAGATCCTTCTCTGTTCAGTGAAAACGGACATAAAAATGGTCTTAAACACTGATGCTGCTCATCATAACAGCTAATAAATAATAAACAGTTAAATCTTTTATCTTGATTAAACAAGTGGTATTTTCAGGTTGTGATAATAAAAAAATATCCCTATGTATCAACGTAAAACCTGGCTGCACATCATTTTGTGGATATTGTTTCCATCTTTTTAGCAAGAAAATCCAGTGTGGAACGTAAAAATCTTAAAATGCAGTATGAATCTCATGAGCAAGTGTATTTTTTGACCTAAGTATGATGATAAAATGTTTGAAAACAAATGAAAACAAACAATCGTTTGAAACTACCAACAAAACATTGAAATATTCAATTAATCTAAACTGCTTCAAGATCTAAACCATACAAAGAACGCAAAACACACTATAAACTGGCCGATGCAGCATGAATGTGCCCCCTCTGGCTTGATATATGAGAAACCAAAACAACGTAATCCAAGACAAACATATGCTAAGAGGGATCGCTCCCAGCAACACTGTGTCGGATCAGTGCACTAAATCACTGTGTGAGCAAATGGTGTAAAACCACAGCATTTTCATTCAGCGCTTCCTTAACACAGCATGATACATTCATTATAGTGCTTTCAAAGCACCAGGCTTTTGACCATGAACTCAGCATTGACCAACTGATGGAAATGCTTCTCCAAGAGCCATTTAAGTGTACGACCCGCAGCGTGCATGTTTGAATATGTAGAGTGAGAAAAACACTTACAGAAGGTAAGATGAAGATACATCTATATCACTGGGGATGTGGGTGGACTTCGTTGACCGGTCCGAAGACGATTCTGCGAGGCTGAGTGGAATTTGATTCAGCTGTAGTTTCAGGAGAGGAAGGATGTGAAGAAAGGAAACCATGAGAGATGCACACATACTATTGTACATTAAGGGTGTAGTGGTTTCAATACAGCGCCGGAAAATTGTAAGAAAAAATTAACAGCATTTTGAAATTTAAATCCATATCACTGGCCACTGGTGTCGTTCAAGTGTCTCTCATTTGCAGTCTGAGCATCTAAGTGCATCCTGTCTGAGTGAAGTGGACAGAGAGTGGACGGGCCTGTGAACATGACTCAAGCGACTGGGCTTTTCTTTCTGAAGTCGCTCATTAACTCTAGGAGTGGTGATGTTTGCAGGGCCGGTTCAAGCAGCGTTTTACAGCCTTCAAATACTCAGTGTTTCCTAGCGAGTATATTCGCTCTCAATATTACCCATAAAATGGTAATATTTGTATTTCACTTAAATTAATTTTGTTTAAATTCATAATTATTTCACTGATACATTTGATATCAGTCTTGGAGGATGTGGCAGTGGCCTTTAATTGGGTAACATCTCATGGCTAAAAGGGCTCATTTTATACATTTTCTTGTATCCATTTTTTCCTGAGCTCCGTTCACCACATTTGTATGGTTTCATTCACCAAAAACAGTTCCTATTCATTACTATATGAACATTTTCCTACCTTTCATCCTTTGAAATGAAACAGACTGCGGGTTCTTTGCCTTTAAAACCAATGGACATGTTTAGGTACTACTTAAACCTCTTGTATCAAAAAGAGAAAAACAAAATAAAAAACAAACATGCATTATTAACCTTCTCCTTTTCCTCCTGGTTTTATGATAAAATGATGTGTTATGAGGGGCTTCAAGGAAAACACTACAATAATGAATACCAATACCAAATTAATGAAAAACCACTGAGACCTTAAATAGGGGTTTAATTGCTAATGGGATGGCATGGCAGGCACTGAAAAAAAAGTTCTGTTTTGAGTATTTTATTTATGTAACTTAAATAATCTGTGTAGTACATAATTCCAGCTCTGGAATCAAGACAGTAACTCATAAAATGTTCAAATCCATCTTTTCAGATCTTACACCTTTGACTTACACACCTCCTTATTACCTGAAGGTAGCATTTTATAGTTCAAGTCTCAGCGTCATACCAGAAAGCGTTTGCAGACTCTCCTGTGTGACAGCTTGGATGCAGACCTTCAGATCAGGAAAGTGAGCCAGAACTGTATTGCAGTCGTCCACAGAGAGGCAGTAAAGCCTGCAGGCGCTCAGACCCAACACAGCTGCCATGTGCTTGGTTTTACCGGGCAACAGGCACATCTCTACAGAAGCGGACACAATGAGTAAAAGTTATGTGTTAAGAACACAGATGAATAAAGTCAGTCAGGTTCTCCTAGCCAGTCAAACATTCCTCCTTGGCAATGCAGTCCACTCAGTTCCATGAAGCTACTGAATGCAGCTGTCATTGCAGAAATCATGATGGCCAGGACTAACGCTGATAAAAATGAAGGTGGCATCTTCCGAAAGCATGTTTGAAAACCTTAATAAATTTCCGTGGTTAATTATTTCTTAATATTGGCATTTCTAATTAAGCAGCATAATTGGAAATCCAGTACCAGCAGCTACCATTACAGCGCTGAATGATTAATTTATACAGAAATTATTAATGAATGCAGCCTATTTTAATTGCTATGTAACCGTATTTATAATTGCTCGCACCTCCTCCCCGAAATGACGCGATGACAAATAGAAGTGTCATGTCAATGTTTTAGCTGCTCTCTACACATCCTTCCATCAAAAGAAAATCCATCTCATTGAAACCATGCTCAGTAAAAAACAAATTAAGCCTGCATTTCATTTTCTATCTTAATTAATGCATCTGTTTTCAAGGTTATCATTTACTGGGACTGACGCAAACAAACTCCAGAAAAAAATGCATTCGGCGCAGGAGAATGACAAATACACAATGAGCTGAGATGTATATTATTAATAGAACATGTATGGAAAAGTGATTAAAGAATCACACTTCTAGGTAAAAAAGGGGGAAACACATACATTGTCATTGCTTCAGCATTTTATGAATGTAAATTAGGCCGATGAATGTAAAGGCCAGTTTATCCTGCGAGGTGCGTCTTTCCTAGAGCAAGTGGGCCAAGGTGGCACTCCAGCTGGAATGTAATCACTGCTTAAGTTTTACATTCTCAAAGCCTTTCATCTTTTAAAGAGCTAATGCATCTTTTGAAAGTTGTATGAGTTCAGAGAGGTTGTCTGAAGGAGACTGCAATTAATGCTTTCAGGGAGCGCAAAAAACCTAGACTGCCAGAGTGCACTTCAACCTCTGCTGCTGCTGAAGTAATCTAAGAGCAACTCAAGCTGAGTTGAAACTGACGCCTTAAAATATACTACTAACTAACTTGTAAAATAAAAGACAAATGGATTCAAATGAATGTAAGTAGCAAGTAGCAAGCTAAGGTGAGCATACTACACTGTAATGATTGGTTGGAGGTTGGATGTAATAAACAAGGGAAACATTGCACCAACAAACCAAAGTTCAAAATCCAAGAGATTTAAATCAGGACAAAAGCAAGGAAAGACCACTAATATATTTATGACTATCAGAGACACAAGGGTATATACCGGGGTGGAGACAAGGACAAATGATAACAGGTGAAAATGATAACAAGGGGCTTAAGGAGACTAAGACCATGGAGCAGGAACACATGGCAAACAT
This sequence comes from Hydrocynus forskahlii, assembly GCA_037974365.1. Classification (NCBI taxonomy): domain Eukaryota; kingdom Metazoa; phylum Chordata; class Actinopteri; order Characiformes; family Alestidae; genus Hydrocynus; species Hydrocynus forskahlii. The sequence continues at coordinate 48,595,073 of JBBPCX010000001.1, forward strand.
AAACAATAACAGTCAAAACACAGGGACACAGCAGGGAAACACATTACATACACATGATATTTTAAAGGTGCTTCCTCAATGCAAGTCAGCATGTTCATGTGTAGGATATTTTCACACTGCTGTGCCTCCTCATTGATGGTAAAAATGTAACATTAAACACATATTTTATACTAAATATGCAGCTACAGATGTGATGTGATGTATAATCATTCTAAACACTGAGTGCCCATTGCATACAGTGTAATGTTAAGCGTGCGGCTGAAACCTGGATATGCTAAATGTCACATGTGAAGCACGTACACTGTGCCTTTTCTCCTGGCGCTGGTAAAAAATTAAAAGGAGGTGAAAACATGCAGCAGCTCGGAGAGAAAATGATGAGCTTTCAGACTGGCCTCTTTTGCATGCAAATCATATCTGAATTTCTCATTAGCATAAATGCATGAGCAACTCTAAATGCTTTTAATTTCCAATCTCAGCGAGCGGAGGAGTAATTTGTCACTGTCAGGGCGAAAATCTAAAAGGGGGAGAGAACTAAAGGCAGCCAAGGACTTCGCACCAAATTGGAATCATAGGCACATTTCTGATTTGTTAATTGACTGATGTGCAGTTCAAGCAAGCTGCCTTGAAGGTGTAAATAATCACGCAAACGTTCAAATCTAAAACCAGTAGGTGGATATGCTTCTGCACATTACGACGATGATACTTCGGGACATACTTTGCACAGCTTTTCCCAAATTCAGGCATTCTCAAAGCCCCTATTTTGAGCACGCAAATGTACTTTTTCAGTCCTTCAGCAAGCACTTGCATGTTAGCAATACAATGCCCTCGGAAAATTCGAATTGAACTCATGTTCAGTGTAATGTGGTGAAGTAAAACCTCGACAACGCGAGAACTTCACATTACAGGCACGCCCTGCATGAAACTGTGTTTAGTACATAATTGTGTGATTTAAAGACTCTCTGGTTTGAGGCTTGACTGTTGTTAGGAAGCTTTAAAGAGACCAGATAATACATTTGTTTTGTACTTTATTTATTTTTACTTTAGATTTTCCGCTGATGTTTGCTTATAGCATGGTGTAGTGCTGCAGTGGTAGCTTTTGTGTGGAGTTTGCTTGTTCTCCCTGTGTCTGTTTGGGTTTCTGCTTGGAGCTCCAGATTCCTCCCACAGTCCAAAGGCATGCTCGTCAGTTTAACTGGAGAAGCTAAATTGCCCGTAGGTTTTACAGTGTCTGGGAATTTGTTTGTCTGTCATTTGATGGACTTGCGACCTGTCCAGGGTGTTTCTCCATCTTTCCACCTGTGAAAGCTGGGATAGACTGCTGCACCTCAAGAAAACGAATGAAAACAAATGAATTTATTTACCAAATACAGGGGTCATTCATTTTTACACGATTAAAGTAAACTGGTTAAAGCACTGTATGATGGAAATGTGTTGGGTTTAGTGACAAACGTTTTTGCAGCTTAGTTTTTGTATATGAACTGAATGGCCTGGGAAGAGAATAGTACTTTTTGCTACTTCATCAATGTGCTTGATTTAAATAAAAAGAAGGAAAAATAAGCTTTCCATCATATCGGCCCTGTAAGAAGCTGACGCGCAGTATATTGTTGCAGCCCAAAGATTTTTCTACAACATTTGAAAACATCAAATTGCCTTTACATAACTAAAAGATATGCTATAAAAATAAAGTAATTTCCATTATTTCAGCATTAGAATTTAAGAACATTTTAGCATTCTCCTGACCACCTGACCATTTTAGAGATGCTTGTTTTTTTTTAAGGGATAGCAAAAGTTACATCACATGCCTTTAGGCATGTAAGAATACACTCTGCAATTTAATCTGAGTCACAATACTGGTTTATGATTCAATATGTGCACAAAATGTTGGTGTTCAAATCATGAAGCTACTTTAGATGGCAAACTGAATAGACACTGCACAATGTCGCAACGCATCATCACACCTACTGCATACCATTACACAGGAAATCTGAACTCACAGAAAACCTGAGAGTAAAGTTTCCAGGATGGTGTAACTTCAATCATTCCTGTGTTACAGTTCCAATAAAAGCATAATATTAGGTAAGCTAAGGGAAGGCCCGTTACACTTGGAAATACCTCCAAAGAAGTCTCCATCTGAGAGCATTTTGCTGAAAGCTGGTATTTGAACTTCCACTGTGCCTTTATCTATGAAGTACATGCAGTCTCCCACAGCGCCCTTGCGGAGGATGAGGTCTCCTTTCTCATACAACTGGAAGTCCAACACCTCCAGAAGGGGTCTGCTTCTTTGAAAATGGGCATGTTCGAGATAAGATTGGAACAGTTGTGGCTGATAACTTCCTGTTGAGGTTCCGAAAGCATTCACAACAGATCAATAAAAGCAACTATGTTCATGTAATATCATTGTATTCCAGTCGTCCCCTATTAATCTGTATATAAAATATTGGTTTATTTTGACAAATTAGCCTGTACTGTAACCTACTGCAGCTAAAGTCAAATCAGGAGTAAATGCATCTTAAACCCATCTGATCAATAAATCAATGTCCATACCCGCCTGAGGGGCTCTGACAGTTCCGTCAGAATAGCTTTTTTCATCAAACCATTTTCTGTAGTATCTGATTTCTAGATGGTACATGATTTTGTTCCTTAAAGAGCCGGGAAGCCGGTTGTGTCTCATATACTCCTTCATTTCATCACACTGTATAACAGGAGACGTCCATCACAGCACAAGTTACTATGTTACAGCATATAGACACCACTGGCAGTCAAAAAGAATCTACTGTGCGTAAGGAACACACAGCAGCGCGGCCACATAAGTGGAAAAATACACTGGCAATTTTATTGAGAGATCACAACAAATACCTTGCTTTTTATAGTCGCTTTGAAAATAAAATGAAATAAAATGAAAATGCTGTCTTTCAAACATTTACAACCGTTCTGGCACTCTGGTTATGAGCCTCAATTGAGGCACAAACGGGTTCAGACAGGGATTTACACTGGACTAATACTGCCCTCCAGTGCTTTAAATTGACATTACAGGCTCAGGGAAAAATACACTTGAAAGCATGTTTTATAAAAAGCAAATATGTTTTGAACAAAAGCTCATCAGCGATGATAAAGCCCTTTCTCACCTTACTATTATACATGATTTCACTCGACCTGGAGTTTGTGACCAGTGCAGTGATCTGAGCTAAAATCAGCGCATCGTCACTTTCCCTGCCATCATGCTAGGTCACCCCTAGTTCTGTCATCTATTAGATAGAAAAAATCAACAAAAGCAGAAGATGTGAATGCATGACTCAAATAACACTTCTTATACAAGGAAAGCTATTGAGCGGTGCCAATGAGACTGCAATAGAACAATCATACATTTCAGACACTTTCTGGAATCACCATTAAAGTGTTTAATGCATATTTTACATAATAATGCATAATTACACTTGGCTTGCTCACTGCTTACCATTGGGGTATCACTTCTTACTTTTTGGTGTCACTTTAGAGCCGCAGTCCACAGACATCATATGGCACGACAACTGGAACATGGATTTTGCGTACTAATAACTTCTGAGTTTATCCTGAAGAAACAAAACCACATGGCAAGGTCCATTTATCAATGAGTCTTTACACACTCATCTTACTATAGAACATACACACACCTATCTGTGGCTCAAAATTAATTAATGTTTCAGAGTAATACTCTGTGGCACAGACCACCTACAGCAAAGTTATTGGCTCTTTTAATTATACATAATTATGGATTACAAACTTTAATTAATATAATAAAAGAAACGGACAAAAACCGACCCCCAAAACAAACCATATTTTAACAAATGTTCTGTAGGCATCATCAACTATGCAATTTTGTTGTGACACCATTGCTCACAGGAAAAAAAAAAAATTAAAAAGGAAAAACATTTGTCATCTGAGTGGTGTAGCATCCTTTTATATCCTGCCTTTGCCTGGAGGAAAACAGAGAATTCTCTGATGGTCCCATGGCAAGTGAGCAATTTGTGTATGGACGTGGTTCAATGTATTGAATCACCATCCAATGACAACCAGTTTTAGCCTCTTGGCAGACGCAAGTTGATTTTAATCCAAAATGTCAATAATGAGTCCATGATTCTATGTATACTAACAGGGTTCCAGGAGCCTTTGGAAGCAAAATACGCTTCTCTTAGGGATTAGTTAATTCTGTCCAACTTTTCAAACCAAACTCACTTCTCATTTTTGGAGCCAAAAAGAACTCTATTTTGGTGTCTTCTGACTATAGAATCTTGTTCCAACCAAAGTCTCATCAAACCACTTCACATGCATAATATCTTTTGACTTTATTCTTATAAAAGCAGCCATTTAAAACCATAAATCAAAATAGGTTTCAATTACAATCTGATAGGGGAAAAGTTTTCAAATAGCACAAATAGCTGTTGGCTATTACAGCTTCATGACATCTACACATGAAAGTAACTAGCTTTGTGATTCAGTGAAACAGAAACCTCCTTCCTCTTAACAAAACAAATATCTAAATACCTATGTGTATTTTTCAACAGCAGTGTTTTGCAAGGGATGTAGCTTTTTCTTCCTGTGCATATCGTTTCTGTTGTTCTTGCTGTTCTTAGGTTGAACTCGTTTCTCTCCTACCTTCCTTAGTATTTGTCTTAAAGAAATCTTGCATGGCCCGTCTGATGCAATTAGCTTTGCTTCCATGAACTTTTCACTTGCATATTATCAAGCTATTTGCACCAACAAGGTTGTTCTGTGGTAGGGCTCTGTAGGTTTTCACATTCAAATGTTATTTAATAATACTATCCCTTTAAAAATGTTAAAAGCTCCATCGACATGACAGGTACTTGTTGCCCGGTATAGCCACTGGCAATGGCACTGTCTTTTATAATGAGATTAGCACAACCTTTTTGTGATCATTTTGCAGCATTAATGTGTTGAACATAAATGTCAGTTTTAATTTGGGTGAATACTTTTATCCTCCTGTCAGTTTTTTCACATTTGTTAATGATTATGAAAGTCTGTCTTTGTGTATATTAGTACATAAACAAAATCAAAAGACGTGTACAAATCTGAAGTGGACAGATTCATTAGAAGTATACTAAATAACAAACACAAAAATGTCTGAATCTTTGTTTTCTCTCAAATTCTTGGCATGGCTATGGCTTCCAATAGTTTTAGAGACTTTGTGTGCAAGCACTATCTGCAATTATTTTATAGGAACCAGGAAAGAAGTTTTCCTTGTATGTTCCAATCTAAGCACTTCTTTGAGCATGTGAGTAAAATATGGTTCCTAAATGGTTCTTGGGCTGGACATCCAGTTCTTGGAAAAATATTTGAACCTTTAACTTATGTGAAGATTAGAAAAGTTTATCTCTCATTTGTTCATCTCATTTCCAAAAATGGTTCTTTAGAGCAGCGGCCCCCCAACCTTTTTGGCGCCACGGACCAGTTTCATGTAAAACAATATTTTCATGGACCAGTACAGATACAACTAAAAACAAAGTGTGTTTGTTTTTTGCTCATTTCTGCCAGCTTGTGGACTTTTTTCACATATCATGTGACCGAGACTAGCCTTTTTGTCAAAATAAAAGATCTTTCAGACTCTGAAAATCAATAAAATATTTTTTTATTCTGTCTTTCTGTGCGGCCCGGTACCAAATGACTCACGAACCGATACTGGTCCACGGCCCGGTGGTTGGAGACCCCTGCTTTAGAGAACCACCTATTGCAGGGATGCCCAATGTTATGTGTGACTGCAGGTTTTCATTCCAAACAAGCAGGATAAGACGGGACACCCATGGTCAACGGAAAGATCCTTTAGGACAATAGTTCTCAACTCAGACCTCAGGGGCACGTAGATGGTGCACATTTTTGCTCTTCCCCAGCTCCTTACATACCTGAAGCCATCAAAAGCACTGAATGGTTCAGGTGTGTGGGGAGCTGAGTCAGAGCAAAAACTGGACTAGTTTTGGGGCCCGGAGGACTGAGTTTAGAACTACTGCTTTAGGGCAGTGTTTCCCAATTCTCATCCTGGAGGTTCACTGCCCTGCACATTTTTGCGTTTTCCCTGATGTCAACGCATTCGATCCAAATAATCGGCTCATTAACAGGTCTTGACTGAGGTACTGAGGTTTAACAAATCCCCTGTTGGTCTACTTGATTTGATAAGTTTCACGTGAGTAGCTATTGTTATTACTACTGCTGTTGTTGTTACTATTATTATTAGCCAACAGCCTTATTTTATTTGTTCTCCATTCTCTGATCTCTGATCAGCATCCAGAGAGAGGTCCTAAAGCCTCAGGGAACATTCAAAAATTAGAACTTGTGATACATAATATCAAGAAAATATGCTCAATTCTTCAAGAATTTGTTTTGACAAAGATTTCTTTAAAGGGGACATATTACTGAAGCCTGGTTTTTACATTTTGATTGTAGTGTCAAGCAAATAAACTGTGATGTTTTTTTCCTGTGCCATCCTTTAATTGTTTATACCAAAGGCATCAGGCACAACTCTTCAGGGACCTGCACTTTGACAGAATATGCAAAAATACAACTCACCTTTAGTCCCTCAGGTGTAACCCAGCTATTTTTAGGAAATTTCATTAATGAGGCAACCATGAGCTGAAAACAGGCGTTTCAGTGGCACAACAAGACGAGGATCACAATCATGCTTAGAAATTTTGCAGTGCTAGTTCTTCTTCCCACACTCCAGCCATGGATCTGACAGCAAAAAGAAAGATTTCCTGTGTCTGTCTGAATACTGAATAATGGGTTTTGTTTGTTTGCTTTGCCATCCTACAGATTCACAAATTTGTCCAAACTAACTGCAGAAAAAACATCTATATGTTTCTCAAGTGCTTCTTGAGTTAAAGCTAGCCAGGGGTGTAAAAAAAGACACAAGGATAATCACAAAACATTTGCATACATCCTGATTTGCATTCTGTTGTGAGTACTATGGCACTTGTCAGGATAGAGGGAAAAATGCATGAGGCAAAATACCATTTTTTGACGTAAACCTGCTGCCCTCTGCCAGAAAGAACATTCTCCTTCCAACAAGATAGGGACCAAAAGCACACAGCAGATTTGACCACACAGTGGGTGAAGAAGAAAAAGGAGAAAGTCCTTGCACAGCCTAATCAGAGTCCAGACTTAAATCCTACTGAAAACCTGTGGAATTACTTTAAGACTGCAACCCACTAACTGAGTTTGCACAGTAATTAAAGCAAAATATGGCTCCACAAAGTATTTATTATTTTCTGTTGCTACCATATATT
>JBBPCX010000001.1:48602443-48631021 GCA_037974365.1 Hydrocynus forskahlii
AGAGCGGCTCCTGGGCCGGTGTCCGCCCGACCAATTCAGCCAGCCTTCACGACGTCGCCTCCACGGTCTCTCCTGACCCAATTCAGCCCATCCCCAACCCACCTCAGCTGATCCCTGAGGACCCCATCCTGAGTCACGTGGCTCCAGGTCTGGAGGGCATTCGGACAGCTCCAATCCCCGCGCCGCGGCGACTCCAAGCCCCCCCACGCCAGCTCCGTCCCTTGCGCCAGCCACCCTAGCTCCAGCTCCAATCGCCACGCCAAGCTGCAGTTCCAGACGCCTCGCCCACCGTCCAAGCTGCAGCTCCAGCCCAGCCCGATGCCGCTCCCAGCCGCGCTCTGCCGTAGGTCCCAGCGCGCCGCTTGCCGCGCGCCGCTGGAGGTCCCAGCACGCTGCTCGCCACCGGAGGTCCCAAGAGGGCCTCAACTCCCCAAAACCCGGCTTCCGTGCCGGCCTCAACCCCCCAAGAGCCGTCTTCTGCACCGGCCTCAACCCCCCACGAGCCGGTTTCCGCGCCAGCCTCCAATCCCCAAGGTCCTAGTGCCCATCTACTCACCGTCCACCCAGGTATGAGAGCCCGTCTCCACGCCAGCAACCCAGGTCCTAGAGCTCGTCTATCCACCGGCCGTCCAGGTCCGAGAGCCCATCTTCACTCTGACCACCCAGGCCCTAGAGCCCGTCTCCATGCCGGCCACCCAGGTCCTAGAGTCCGTCTTCACACTGGCCGTCCAGCCTCCAGAGCCAGCGTCAGTTCCCGTGCTGGCCGTCCAGCCTCCAGAGCCAGCGGCGGCTCCCGTGCCGGTCCCAGTTCCAGACCCAGCGCCGGCTCCCGTGCCGGCCTCAGCTCCAGATCCAGCGCTGGTTCCCGCACCGACCCCAGTTCCAGACCCAGCGCCGTCTCAGCCCCAGACCCAGCGCCGGTTCCCGCGCTGGCCTCAGCTCCAGACCCAGCGCCAGTCCCAGCTCCAGGCCTGGTACCGGATCCCACTCCATCCGCCCGGGCTCCAGCGCCATCTCTCGTCCCAGTCTCAGCCCAGACTCCAGCGCCGGCTCTTGTCCCGGTCTCTGCCCAGACTCCGGGGCCCGTCTCCGTGCCAGCCTCGGGTTCCGCAACAGCGACTCTTCCTCCGGCCTCGGTTGGGGACCAGAGCCCCCTACCATCCCCACCTCTTCTGCCGCCCCCCTGGGGGGGGTGAACGTCAGCTTCTCCTCGACCTCCCTTCCCACGGTGGGGTGCGGTGGGGTGGGGTAGGCTGTGAGGTCAGTCTCGGTGCCCCGGAGTGGTGCCTTTGGGGGGGGGGGGGTTACTGTCACGGTTCTGGACTGCGAATGCCAGGGGTCGCAGCAGGACCGTGGTCGGGACCCTGCTGTCACCCCAGCCTCTCCTCCTGAGAACTCTCCCCCTGGTTATGCTTAAGTGAATGACTGTTTGTTAGCCCTTCACCTGTTCTGACTTTCTGTTCATCTAGGGATGACTGATCATTGGTTCCCGGTTTGCTCTCCTCTGCTATTTGTGTTGGGTTATCCTTAGTTCTTGTCATGGGAACATACTCGCCCGTTCAGTTTCCTGCTGTGATTATTACCAGTGTCTTTTGTGTTCAGGTCATCAAGCCTTTTTACGTTTTCCTTGAGTGTAAGAATAAACATTTCCCCTAATGGCAGCCTGTGCCTGCTCCTCCTTGTTGTCCCTCCTTACCAGCACGACCGGGTTTGCGGCATAATAGATAAGGAGATACATCTGGGAGAGATGTTACACTGATGCCCAGTTCATTCTAACTTAAAGCCTGAAGCACTCAAGAGTGCTGAAAGTCTTGTAACAGTTTAAGTGACCCCTCTGGACATCCACTTAAAAAGCAAAGCTAGTCAAAATTGTATAATCTCTGTATGTCAAAAGTGTTTAATACCTTTAAAAGCTCCATCACAGAGAATTTTAACATGAAATTGTTTCAGAATCGTCCCCTGATAGCTGAGACATTGATGTACAATTTTGATAAGGCATTTGCCTAATACATTATTCTTATTACAGTAAACCCCCGCGAAAAACGTTCCAAGAGCACCCGTGTATAGTGAAAAACTGCTTTGTTGTGATAGGATAAATGCCTAAAAATGCCTATTTTTATAGTGTAAACCCTAAATATGCTCCCAAATATGCTCCAAAACCACTTTCATTGCATTTTAAACTCAGCTTAATACATTACCCTGAAAGAAAATGTAAAGGTAAACCTGTATTCGTACTGTACAATTTAAAATGAACTCCTGCAGTGCCAGAATGTAAGATACCGATGTTACCCCTGTATAGACTGTACTGTCATTCATGCACGGGCGATTTCTTTGGTATGCGCTGTTTTCTTTGGTAAATACAGTCATACATTCATTTAATTTACAGTAATAAAAATGCAGGGCTTTAAGAAGAGCAAAACGAAAAACACGAGAACACTCGAGACGCTCCACGGAGAAAATTCTGGACTGCCGCTGCGTCAAAGGGAAGCAGCCAATCAGCAGCAAGGAGAAATAAATAGCATCCTCAGATTGGCTACTTTCAAATCTCCCTCCTCTTAGTACCGCGGCATTTCATCATCCCAAGACACTTTCTTTGTTTCTCTCCAGAGTGTCAAAAAATGTGTATTTACATTAATATTTATGTTACAAAATGAGTATATTATATTTTTCTTAATAATCCTCTCCTGCCTATGGTGCCGTATCAGGAGGATTTTTAAAATAATAATGTCGATTGTAAATTTTAACAATTTGTTTTCAATGTAGAACTACAATGTTTTCAGCGTAGAACTACCAATCAAGATGTCCAACATGTAAACCATCTGGAAAGAATAATTACTGCCCCACAGGTGAATACACGAAACTACACATCAGGCTGCACATAACGCCTCACTGAAGTCAATCAAGTGCAGATACAAAACGCAACATAAACACCTATGGCATTGAGAGCCCGTTCATTTATCCAAGATTCAAACGTCCATGTGGATGAGGCCTTAAGTTTATGAAAATGTATTTATTGCCACGAAAAAGCTGTGACGTCCAGGCCTCGTTGGCCACGGCCCCTCGTCCTTATGCAGGGTTTATGTTTGGGCGCGGTCTTAGCAACCCAGTATGAAGACGAGGGGGTGTGGCGGACAAGGTGTCACAAAAGTACAGGATATAGTTTTCGCATTAGTGCAGGTGTTTCAGCGAACAAAAACATTTTTGAAATCATCAGACACCACAACACACTTTTCTAAACCAGTTTTTCATGCAGATCTGCTTTCAGTTTTCTTCAGTCACATCAACTTTTTGAATTCTGAGTAAATTTTAGTTTGCAATAGACCTGCATGCGTTTTTTATTAAACTGCAGGCACCAATCAAATAACTGTTTCAATATTTTCAGTGCGAAGTCAGATAGTCACACTGTGGCATAGATATAATGATCAGTGTCAGTCAGCTACCACTGTTTCTTCAAAAACGCTTATAATATGATTATTATATGCTAATTATACCACTATCATTCAATATATAACTAGCTTCATCACAAAAACTGGACATGCTAGGGAAAAAACTAAACACAGATTTGAAATTAGCATGAAAAACACTGCAAAACCCACATAAACTTATCTCGGATGATTTTTACCCGTTGACCTGTGTTATTAGTTCGGTTCTCAAAACAAATCTGCATTGAACTGAAACAGCGACTGCTCATCCATATTAAAGTGGGGGTTTACTGTATATATACATTTTTTCCATGGCAGAGAGATACCACTGTTTTTACCGGATTTTTATCGGATTTACCACTGTTTTTACCGTCATTGACACTTCATATAAAAACATAAAGGCACATGTAAATTTAGTGGCTGCTGTGGATAGAATAAAATGGCTATGTTACATTGCAGACATTGTGACCTCTGGTACCTATCACCACCACTGTAAAGAAATTCTAGGCAATAAGCTACAGTACATAGCTAATTTAAAAATACCATTTTGTAAAATGTTGTCAACAAGTCATGAACCAGGAAGTTGTATCTTTCAAATTGTACAGCTAAGTCCACTCTCTTCTCAATCCTACCAACTGCAGCTTTAACCATTACATATCAAATCACTCCAAATGACTTTACATCTGAGCAACTGATTTATATAGCTGAAATCAATCCCCCCTATACAAATTACATGTAATAGAAATCAAAGGAAGTCATACCTCGGTGCCTGAATATGCCAGGCCAGTGTGAAAGTTAAGCCACAGATCTGTAACAAACACAATCAATGAACACACTGAGAGCAATCCAGGTGCTGCTGGAATGGATGTGTGTTGCGAAAAAGCTCACACCCAGAGGAGCTACAACCATATCGATGTACGTTATAAGGAGCATAGTGAAAAGCCAACAATTCCTGATGAGAGAGAAAAATGTATCATCATGAAAGGAAACACAAAACTACACACACAATCACCCACACAAGGTCAAAGACATCTACTCATTCAACATGTTTTCTGAAATGAAGGATATTGATAAGATTTTATCTCCCCTGTGCAGAAGTAAAAATCTCTACTCTCCTGGGCAGGCCTTTACACTTGTTGTGAGAATCTGATTGCACTCAGTCACAATCTGATATAATGATTCTAGCTGACTACACTACATAGACATGGACATTTTTCAGGATTTGGACTTGACCCCTTACTTCCAGTGAAAGTCAATCTTAATGCTTCAGCATACCAAGATATCCTGAACGCCATGCTTCAAACTTTGTGGACACAGTTTTTGTGTTGGCCCTTTTCAGTTCCAACATGACTATGCCCCAGTGCACAAAGCAAGCTCCATAAAGACATGGCTGGATGAGTTCAGTGTGGAAGAACTTGTCTGGCCCGCACAGAGTCCTGACCTCAACCCCATCCAGCACCTTTGGGATGAACTGGAATGGAGATTGCGAGCCAGGCCTTCTTGTCCAACATCAGTACCTGACCTCATGAATGCTCTACAGAATGAATGGGCACAAAATCCTCAAAGAAACTCCAAAATCTTGTGGAAAGATTTCCAAGACGAGTGGAAGTTGTTATAACTCCAAAGACGGGACTTACCCCATACTATAGTCTATATATTTGAACACAGTCATTAAAGTTGATGTGATGGGCAGGCGTCCCAATACTTTTGTCCATAAAGTGTAGTTAATGGATCTCCAACATGTGTCCACAGAGAATAGCTCCACTTCCTCTACTGACAGAGTGTATTTATCTGTGTATGAGATTTTACTACAAGCCGAGCGGGTGGTCCATGCCAGCCAATTCATCCTGAAGGTGCCGTAGGGGTAAATGACCCAGAATGTCTGAGCAGACACTCTTCTCTTCGTGGGTTTTACTCTTTCTGCATTTCCAAAGGACGACAGCGTGGACCTGTTTGCTGCTGGGATAAATATCCAGTCACCCATGGTAGTGCTGTCAGGGTGAGCACCTGCTGATTAGTCTGCGAGTAAAACCCAGTCGAGTCATCTGGTCATTAAACTGCCCGACAAGGGTCTAAACCCACTGTAGATCTCTTTGTTTTTGTATGCTGGGGTGCCATAGCAACACACAATCAAGACCAAGGTAAAATAAAAACAAAACAAACAAAATCATGAACTCTAAGCTTTACATTAATCCTGCATTTCTCTCAGTCATATCAGTATTTTATCTCGAAAACAAAGTGATGAATACCCAATAAAACACATTTTACTATTACATTATATATTAAATTGTATTCAATTAAATAATATTATATTTCATTGTATTGCATCATATTATATGGACAAAGGTATTGGGGCACACCTGTTTTTCAGGGTTGGGTCTTGGCCCCTTTCTTCCAGTGAAGGACTTTAACGCTTTAGCATACAAAGACATTTTGGACAATGCCATGCTTCCAACTTTGTGGTGCACAACTTTGTGGTTCCAACTTTGTGGACACAGTTTGGGGAAGAACCTTTTCTATTCCAGCATGACTGAGCCCCAGTGCACAAAGCAAGAGCCATAAAGACATGGCTGGATGAGTCTGGTGTTTAAAAACTTGACTGGCCCACACAGAGCCCTGACATCAACCCCATCAACACCTTTGAGATGAACTGGAATGGAGATCAAGAGCCAGGCCTTCTCATCCAACATCAGTACCTCATGAATGCTAATTGACACAACAATAAAACAAAATAAACATTGACAACACATTTATTTACAACCTGCTACACTCTGCTACACTCTGAAGTAACTGGGTTGATGCAATAAATTCAGACTAACTACACGTTACACAAGAACCTAAAATAAAGACTTTCATACAGCACTATAGAACTCTTATAGTGTCTTACTATAGATCTACTACTAATACGTTTTTAAAGAGATTGGCTGTGTGGCTACATTTGTTTTACATCTATTTACAAATGTTCCATTCTGAAGCTCTGTGTGTTGCATATAGAAAAACTGTGTTAAAGATAACACTGAGTTATATAGGAGATTTTTTTTTTACCACAAAATATTGTCTTAACCAAAAAGACAGTTATTTAAGAGCTTGGCACTTTTCACTTGGTTGCTTTGTTGACTGTTTCGTGGCGTGGTGAAGAATCACGCCTCTGGAGTATTGATTGTGAGATATAAGCCAAGAGCTTGTATTAGCCCAGAACTATATGTAGCCTATGTGTTTGTCAATACTGCACTTCCACTACACAACAGTGCAACGGGGTTTTCAAACACAGCCTGGCATAATTGCATAATGAGCTTTCCAGCAGACTGAACGTACTAAGAGGTCACCTTTTAGCCAAGACAGAAACACGGCAGACCCAAGGATATCCCTTCAAAGTATGTGATTGGTCTCTTGTTGCTATGGCAGCAGTATCTGCATTTTCCATTGCGAAGGCCCAAAGCCAAGGTCATCCGCGGGATGTGCAAGCACAACTCATCCAGGGCCCCGGTGGAGCACATTTCAGTTTCAACAAAGAGCCTTTCTGACAAGCTGACCCCTCCAGCATTGTGCACCGTGCTACCTGGGGGGTTTAGCTGCGAGGTCCCGGTGCTTTAAAAAAATGTCCTGTACACAAATACACACATAAAGTTTGCACTCAGTTAATTATCTGATTACATTACGCGAGCACAAGCTGAGTTCGGAAAGCCCCCCAAAAAACATGCATTATTCATTTTACCCTAATGTGAAGGTCTGTAAAATATCTCAGTGGACAGAACTGAATAAATCTGCATCATTACAAATATCATATTTGCAATTAGAATATTTTTGTTGCCGTTTCTGCCTGAGCATAACATTTACATTTAACTGTAATCGTTTATTTTGAGAGCCCACTGTAGAAACTCATATTGTATTCAGGTAACGTTCAACTATGCATTTTTGAAACTGAGCTGTAAATTGAAATTAGGATTCTGTTCAATCTAAACTTTAAACATAAATCTAGAGACCAGGCAGTTGATAACAAACAAATGAGGGAGGCAACAAATGGATGTTAAAATAAATATTTCCAGTTAACTTTAAATATGGCCTGCAGTCCATATAGGTAGAAGACAAACAGTGAGAGGACATCAGGAGGCCATCCTGAGCTAGATCTCCATCAACACTGGCCACAAAAACAGTCTAGATGGATATCCTGCACAAAAAGATGAGGAAAAGAGAGAAGAAAAGAAAAAGGATCTGTGCCAGAAACTGTGGGCTGGTGACTACCATTTCAATGGCAAATCAAATCCACGCTCCGCCTCCTTGCAGTAATCTGTCTATCATATAAGCTTGTCAAGTGCTTTAACAAACAATGGAAGAAGGATTTGCCAGAAAAATTCAACAATAAGATAATGCTTTAATAAGTTAATACTTCATTCACCATTGTCAAGGAAATGTGACTCACACCAATCAGCTGAGTCTGTCAATAACAATCTATATACCCATGCAGAAAACAAAATGTAAAATATACTTAAATATACTTAAATATCTATCGATGTCTACAATTATATATACACACACACACACACATATATATATATATACATGCACAGCAATGTATTTTCAGTGTTGTTCACGTATATCTGTAATTTTTGATGCATATATGATGCTAAGTGTGAAGTATATTCCTATATTGTCACAATTCAAATTATATGACACAATATATGTGACAATGACATTTTAGCTGCCTGGAACTGATGAAAGTCCTTTTTCAACTGTACATGTTTCAGCCTCACTTATACAGTTGACGAAGCCTGAAATGATCTGTTTTGAGCAGTTTGGGAATGACCTCTACTGCCTCCTTCCCGTCACAACTGCAAAATATTACATACTAATGAACTACATACTGTAGTTAAGTTAAAATGACTGCTGTGTAAAATGAGAAATTACATTTGCTTGCCTAGGACACCAGGCAGAGCTAAAGCAGAGCTTAGTTTTTAAATTTATTAACATGCTTTGATGTGCATAAAATGTTCAAATAAGCAGAATTCGAAGCAATGACACAATAATAGAAATGACAGATACATTTAGAAATAATAAAACACAAATTACATTTGCTTCCATGTGATACCACACAACACTAAAATAACACTTAGTTCACTTATTGCACACATTGACATGCTTTGATGTACAGCTTTTTACATTTTTACAGTAATTGTTGTGTAAAATTATAGAAAAATCAATGGCACACAGCAAGAAGGTCCTAGTTTCTATTCCCAGGCCTTTTCTGTGTGGAGTTTGCCTGTACTCCCTATGTCTGCGTGGTTTGTCATGTAAGTCAGGTGGACTGGAGATGCTAAATTACCCCTGGATGTGACTGTGTGCGTGGATTTCTTTGTCTGTGTGTCTGGTGGGCTGGGCCTGAGACCTGTCCAGGGTGTTTCTCTACCTTTCATGTGCTGGTACAGGCTCCAGCACCCCCCACAAGCCTGGTTAAGGAGAAGCAGCTCAGATAGTGAATGTTGTTTGTAAAAATATTGAAAAAAACAAAAACAAAATCAGATTCATATTTCAAAACATATCTGTAATGAGCGAGGGTCGAGGCATGCAGGATGTACGAGCGAGATCCACAAATATTTAGCATGAAAAAACTGGAAACAAAAACACAAACACAAATAGGAGGTACTTGGTTAAACAAAAACAAGAACACAGCAAAAAACTGAGGGTAAATTAACAAAGAACAATACTAAAAGGCGAGACTTAAACATGAAAGACTGGGAAATTATACAAAGAGAAGCTCAAGAGCAGGGAATTCAACAGGAAGATTACAAGAACAGAGTCAACAGGGAGAATATGGGGTGATATATAAAGAATTCACAGACCATAACACAGGGGTGTTCAGACTAACTGAGGAAAGGGGAACACCCAGGCAGGGGAGGAGACAGGAACAAGACACAGGTGATCAGCATAACGAGGGGGCGGGGCTAAGGCGTGGCTAAGACCAAAACAACAAAGGCACATGGAAAACATAAACAACAACATAAAGAAGAAAACGAGAAAAAGACACAAAGAGTGTACAATAGTCAAGAAACAAGGAACCTCTCAAGTCCAAACTACATGCACACTGGGTCCCTGAGCAAGACCCTTAGGCCCAAGTTGCTCCAATAAGACTGTCCCCTGTAGTTAGGGGATGGAAGCTGCTTTGGATAAAAGCATCTGCTAAATGCCATAAATGTAAATATAAAACAAATACAGAAATAAAGTAAATATTTGAAAATATAGATATATTAAATAGATTTGTTGACATATATTACATATATATTACAGTATATTTAAATAGTATATTAGTATAATTAGAATTTTGAATATACATATATATACACTGCCCTTAGTTGGAAGTAAGGGAGGTTATCCCAAGCCCTGGAAGATAGGTCTGTCCCAATACTTTTGTCCATTTAGTGATGATCTATAAACACGTTTTAGCGCCTCTTCCGGCTACAATGTGTCAGAACCGCAACTTTCAAGGGCAAAAATAAACCCCGCCCTAAATGTTAATTGGTTGTTACGAGATGTCGTGTAATTTGATTGGCTGAAATTTTGCCCTGCTTTCACTAAACCTCTACAACAGGAAGAGGGGAGAAACAGCACTGGTGAGGAAAACGTGTTACGCTCATGATCATTTCAGTCTGGCCTGTAATCTGGTTTAACATATGTGTAGTTGTTGTTGTAAAGATTATAGTAGGTAAAGATTCACCCTTCACCAGCCGGTCGGCATTCACAGTTGCACCCCGTTCTGTAGTTTGTTTATTTAGCCTTTTAGCTTAGCCCTCTGTATTACATGTGCTATGCAGTGAGGAAAAGACTAATTTTAAATGCATCGTTTTTTATTTTAGGAGCATTTGTCTCGCTTTTTAAGATGTGAACACTTGAGAGCACCTCAGCGAGTCAGGACAGTCTTGTTTAGTGGTGAGAAGCAGCTGTTAGTCGCTCCTTGTGCCATTTATAGAACTGTAATTCCTTATTTTGCCCACTAGGTGACGCAATCAGCTATGTTTTGTTAAGTGATCAATGGGTTTTTTGGGTCTTCATGGTATTTACTAACAAGCATTTTATGAGAATAAAGTCAGATTACAAATTGTGATGGGAAAGCAAAGTGTTACCTTTCATGTTCATTTCAGTTCTCAAAGTTTACTGAAAAGAAGAAAAAATGTTTTCTCTTGAAACTTTGGGTCATATTCCCAAAACCAGATTAAGCATATACCTAGACTAAACATAATTTTATATATATATGAAATGTGTATGTGTGTATATTTGTGTATTTGTGTGTTCAATTTTGTGCACTTTTGGGGTGAGAGAGAATGGATGGCAAATATATCCAAAAAGAAACCGCAGTGTACAATGATATCAAAATGATATACTCATTAGCAAATAAGTGCTATGAAAAATATAGTTCATACCAGTATTCAATTATATATTTGTTGTATTCTGGAAAATCAGTGTTATTTTTAAAACATCTGTGATTTATTTATTTTACTGCATATTTTATTCATTTTACTGCGTTTGTAATCCTTTTGGAAAATTTGGAAAATAGGATTTGTTCTATATGTTGAAACATTTCATTTGTAAAATTTCCTTTAATCTATAAAACAGCTGATGTGGTAGACTGGGCTCATTTTTGAATGTCTGTTTTTGATTCATGTGTTGTGTTTGTCTAGGGAATGGCAGCGTCTAGGAAAGTGGCGTCCTTTCGCCTGCCTCCTCTCCCGACTATAGGAGAAATCATAAAGCTGTATAACCTGCGAGCAGAGAAGCAGTTGTCTCAGAACTTCCTCCTTGACTTGAGGCTCACAGGTGAGGCAGGCTGATGAATGCACTGGAAATTCACAAGTGACTGTGGTCTTGCGTGTGATAGAACTTAAAAGATTTATCGTATCTGATGTAATTGTATTGTCAAAGTTTGCAAACACCTAGCACCAATAAACATCCCAGTCTAGCGCTGTCGTGATGCACCGCACTGAGTTCAATTAGTAGCGTGTGCAGCGACATGGATTCTGTCTTTATTTATCTTCACACAAATTTAGTTATGAATAGGGAAAGAATATTGAAACATGAACCCAGTGAAGTGAGTCTGTTGTTTTACCCCTAAGAACTGATCAGTGTGTTAACTGGCAAAGTAACCAGTCACTGTGGGCTTTGTCGTTGTAGATAAAATAATCCGACAGGCCGGGAATCTGAAGAATGCGTATGTGTGTGAGGTGGGGCCTGGGCCTGGAGGACTCACCAGATCCATCATCAATGCTGGAGCTGCCGATTTACTGGTTGTGGAGAAGGACAAGCGCTTCTTACCTGGATTAGAGGTCACTAAAAACCATATATTATATATACAGGCTTACTATATATTATTTTTTTACTGCTGTTTACAAGACTCATTTGGCAACTTCAGTCTAATTCATTGTATATACTTAATCTGTTTTGGCTGTTTTTAATTCCTGCTTTCTTTCATTTGGCTGTTGTCTCATTTGTCTTAACTGTGTGTCAATGTGTACAACACTCTGCAGTGCATGAAACCTGCTGTGTGAATTTTGTTAAGGTTTTGTTAAGATTATTTTAAAAACTTAGATAGTTTATTGTATAACTGTTGGCCTCTGGTCACACTATCCTTTTTATGAAGTGAAAATACAGAGAATACAGAGAACACACTCTTCCAGTATGTTCAACTATGTACATAAATAGAAACTGAAATGAAGAAAAATGATAGCATATGTTTGTTCCCTGTAGTGAATGTAAGTAGTTTTACTTCAAAGATTAACGGGACATGTGACTTAATTTATCATTTTAATTAAACATTTTCATATAAGCGTGACTTGCATTCGATGCTATATTGATGTGCATGTGATGTGTTTGTGAACAGCTCTTATCCGAGGCTGCCCCAGGCAGGGTCAGGATAGTCCATGGTGATATTCTCACATACAGACTGGACCAAGGCTTTCCCACCCACATAGCCAAGAAATGGGAGGATGGTAAGATATTTCTTGCGCAGCATAATAAATTATATTGTATGAATGATGAAGAAATTAAATGATCAAACACGAAAGAAAATGACTGCATGGAACAATGAGCACATTTATATTTTAGCATTTCACATGTTGACAAGATGACTGACCAATAGAGTTCCTCCTAAATTTCTGGTGAACGTCTAAAATTTCAAGTTAAACGTTTTGTGTGTTATCAGAGCCCCCCAATCTGCACATCATTGGAAACCTTCCATTCAGTGTGTCTACTCCGCTGATCATCAAGTGGCTGGAGCAGATGGCTAACAGAAGTGGACCGTTTGCATTAGGACGCACAAGACTTACGCTCACATTCCAGAAGGAAGTGGCAGAGGTGAGTAATTTATGTTCCTCTTATAGAGGCTGTGCATAAGGCTGATACCTTGCATTCATCTGGCCTTACTTTGAAAAGTGAATACTTTGGGTTTCCATTATATGTCCAAAAGTTTGTAAAGCACTAGCTCATCCGATGTTTCGTCCAAAATCAAGGCATTTATAGGCAGCATCGTCATCATCAAAATCAAACACTTGGGGTAAAATCTCCCCTTACGTCTCATCTCCATCAAAGGTTTTAAACATAAAGGGTCGGTTTCCCGGACAGGGATTAAGCCTAGTCCTGGATTAAATAGTGTGGTGAATAGAGATTTTCCATTGAAAAGGAAAGGGTAGTCCAAGACTATGCTTCATCCCTGTCTGGGAAACCGACCCAAATTGTCCAAAGATGATAGAACTACTGATGTTGTTTTAGTTCTGAATTCCAAACAACCATTCAACTCATGAAAGGTATTGTATTGAGCTCCATCACTCCACAGCCCCTTGCTGGGCGGGCTATGGTGGTGCTTGAGACCCCTTTTGTCAATAATTTGTTTTGTATGATCACCTGTGACGTTGGTGGGTGTTCCTTAAAGTAGCTGAATACTCTTATTATAATGGGCACGTACAAACATTTGGACAATGTATGTCCACAAACTATTGATGGAGATCAGGTGTAAGGTGAGGTTAGTCATTTTTTGCTGTTGGTTGCTTATGATGATGATGATGATGATGATGATGATGTTAATGATGTTAAGATTCTTCCCAGAACCTTGTTAAGGATGAATACTGGTTGTGCCTTTGTTTTTAATTTGCTTACTTTCACCACATGTGACAACATGCATTACCGTGTTCACTAATTTGGAGAGAAATGTCTGTGACATGAACAGGCTTGATAGTCTGCTGTGAGTCACTCATTAACATATTAAGTTATCTGGCAGTTTTCCAAGAGCAAATACTTGCTGATGTAAAGACCTTGAAAGCTCATGTAAACTGTACTCACCCGTTCACCAGAGAAACATGACATTTTAATGAAGCCCACGATACAAAGTTCCCTCCGTAACCCACATTCCATGGCGAAATATAATGAAATTATACTGTGAGACATTTCCACCATTTGCAATATGTATCAGGAAAATTTGACTTTCTGACGTTCAAGTGAAAAGGCGTCTAAAAAAGGCCTCTGCGTCATTTAAAAATGGCTATGAAGTTTTTTTTCTATAATTAAACCAAATTATAAATCATATCCACACAAACACACCACTGAACTATACTGAACTCCTTCCTTTTCCAAACACAACTCATATACACACTGATTTGTTATGCTATAAACAAAAAACTTACACCCCAGCTGCCACTGTAAATACCCTAGTGCTGCCGCTGTTGTTTGCACAATTATTTATCATTATCTACTTCAGTATTTACAATTTTTGCGCACTTACCAACTCTGCTGTTAGAATACAGTACCTTTCATAATACTGTATTCATTCAAATTCTGTGTATTCCTGTCCTGCCTGCACTTATGAAGTCTTGTTTCACCATGTACTGTGTATATGGCTGAAAAAGCAATAAACCTCCTTGATTTGATTTGACTTGAGATTCAAAGAAATGGGAGAGAGGGAAAAATCAAATGACTTGAAAACAAAAGGAAATTAAGCAGTTAATGAAATCAGATTGTTTTATAATGACATAGTGGGCTGACATCCAAAATGATGTATGTATGTTATGAAGTTTTAAAAACTTGTGTAATTATCACAGTAATGAGAATGCACATTCATATTGCACTCGTCTGTGCCTTATGTTCAGACAAAAGCAGTGATGCTTTGCGTTTCTCATTTCTAGAGATTAACAGCCAGCACTGGGAGCAGACAGCGCAGCCGCCTCTCTATCATGGCCCAGCATCTCTGCACCGTTAAAAACTGCTTCACCATCCCCGGGCGAGCCTTTGTACCCAAACCAGATGTGAGTGTTTGCTCTTTTCCTTGTCTTAAGACTTCCTTTCACCTTGTACCACACTCACTTCACATGTGTTGGTGGTGGGTGGTGTCTCATTAGGGCTGTGTTGAACCAGTGTCTCAGATGTGGCGTCAGAAATAGTGACACATATTGTACATAATGATGCCTGCCGGGCATTTAGCAATGCAGCGTCGTCATGCAGCATGGTAATAAGAGCCATGTCTGCATTGTTGCATTTACAATTAGAAGCTTGTTCGTTTGATTTACTGCAGTTGCGTAACCGGAGCGGTTTGATGAGGGAGCACCAGGGGAGTGTGGGTGATGGAGGAGTCCCCTGAAAGAGAAATCCCTCTCCCTCAAACAGTCCCCTCATCTGTAAATATTTAATCCAAGCAGAGTGCGTTGGAAATGGCGAGATGAAGAGAACGAAAGTGGGACGGGTTGTGCATTCTCTTAGATGACATCGCACCAATGATTATTTTATCACACGCGAGAGTGTCTTTACTGCGTGGGAACGAGCGCTGGCCAGTGAGGTTTTGCTCTGGGACTTGCAAACACACATAAGCAGTTCTGCAAATCTGTTAGGATATTTTAATTACACTGCACTGCTTTACATAGACCTGATCTGACAGTTGGTGTATTATAAAGGACAAAAGTCTGATGTTGTATTGTTGAAATTTACTGGTAATGTGTTATTAGTTATTATTATTTCATTTTATTAGTTCATTTTAATTGGATGCTTTAATTTTTAAAGCTTGGACTAACACAATAGTCTCAAACCCCATTTGTGTCCTCCTCTATGGCTTTTTACTGAAACATTTCTTCATCAAACATGTAAGAGGAACAGTATTCAGTTTGAGAAAATATATGTATTTGGGATGTTCATGCATTTTAAAGAATATGTAACAGCCTTATTCACTTCAGTGCAGAGGATAAAAGGGCATTCTGGCGATGCCCAAGCACTTCATGACAGAGGTACCAACCATCTCACATAAAGTAGGCCTATCCCTGCATTTTATTACTTGGCTTTCTATGCAGATGGTCTGTAAACTGCACAGTGTTAATACTGCAGTTGTATCAAAATTATGTTGCAGATAAAACATGCACCCATTTCTTTGGGAGCACAGTAAGGGTGTTTCAGTTTTATCAATGCTGAAACACAGAATTTCCACAGAATACAATTATATGCAAATGTTTTAAGACCCCTGGTCAAATTATATAGTGTGGGAAAACACATTCAGATTGTTTTTGTGCTATTTATTATACTCTCAGTGCACGTCTCTCCTTTACACATTTATTATCTTTTGACTTCAATGTGAAATCAAAGTATGCATAAAGTATGGATCAAGAGCTTAGACAGAGATAGGTTTAAAAACAACTGGTAGCAAGATAAAAAATATTTAAACACTATGTTAAAATATATTTAAATGTTAGAAAATTGCTTTTATAAATGCATAAACGAGTTGCACAGAGAGCAATAAGCCGTGAACTGCCCTCTGCTGTTTCTACACCACATACAAAACTCCTTTACAAAAAAAAGAGATATAAAACAAGCATTTATAGAAATCAGAGCTACTTTTGTCCGGCTAGACAAAACAAAAATATAACTCTTGGGTGGTTATTCAGCGTTTCATGATTTGAGAAAGAAGTGTTTACACGAATGGTCTCAAAAACATACCCGCAGTGAAGTATGGTGGTGGGAGCATCATTATACAGAGCCGCTTCTCTGCAAACGGTACTGAGGCATTAAATTGTAAAGTGCCCATTTGTCACGCGTGAACACACCACAGTACACCGTCGAAGGAAACAGGAATGGAGTGATGCATCAGATCTCATTGCCCAAGAAAGAAGATATGATGGATGACAAGATAAAGCCAAAGTAACTCTAAAAAAGGTGAAGGTGGCCTAATGGCGTTGCCAATCTCCTGGCTTGAGTTTATTCGAAAAATTACAAAGGAACCTTCATAACTCTTGAGAGCTGAAGATGGTTTACCAAAAGGAATTCTGCAAAAGGCTGATTACGTCTTATTGTAGACATCCCAAAGCTGCTACCAGTGGCTTTTTACAAATGTTTTTATTTATAGGCATCTGAATAATTTTGATCTGTCAGTTTCATTGTTAATTGAATGTATATGTATATGAATACCATTCTCATATACAGTTGCTTGCTTATATTTCTTACTACAAAGTGAAAAATCCAAACATTATGACAAAATTAACATGAGCATGTTGCCAAGAAATGACCTCCTAATGACCAGAACTACTCTAGCTGATATTGCGTATTTATCTACACCTTTTGCAAACCAAGTGCTGTCCTCTAAAAAGGTAAACTAAATGAGAATTCAAATGAGTCGGAATGCACATGCCCAGTTCTCGTTAGACAGACTGTGTCATTTCTGGGTATTTAATTGTTCTGTTTTGCTCTGCAATTTGCAAGGGTGAATCATTTCTGCGGCATTGTCTTCCATCTGGCAAATTACAGCATGCATCATTTGTGCCATTGTTCTGTGCCGTTACTTTAGCTACAAATAGGCAGGTATGGGTTCACCCTGAGAACGCTGCTGCTGTGTAACTGTGAAAGAATTTGAAGAACATCTGCAGCAGGAACTGGGTGGCCTCACAGAGTGTGTTATACACAGCCCCCTGTCATGCTTTCATCAAACTAAATGGATTGAGGCGATGGTACTGTTTTTAGACAATAACTCTTAGAATTAGCCTGCATTACATTGTACACTGTGGTGCATGTTTGGATGAATTAGTGCGCTCGCAATGCTTAATTCCTCATTGAATCCTTTTTCTAAGGTCAAAGGGAATTAGAGGCAATATTTTGGAGCAGAACAGAGTGAGTCTATTTATATTCATGGGCATTAACTGATATTGACATGCTGCAAGGAGTGTTTTTAATGTGGCTTGGTTCATGTCTGGCAGTCTCGTTTCACCCCTGCGAGGCACCTTGTTCTGTCACATTGAGTGACTGTGGTCGTCCTTGAAGGCTTGTGTCCATGGTGATTGGCCAAGCCGTGCGCCTCGGGCCGCACTTCTCTTGGTCTCTTCTGTCATGGATCACACCCCGACCCCCCCTCCCCACCTGTTTGCCCAGTCGCATGCTTTCAACCACAGATATTGCCTACACAATGACCGCTAATGACTCAAACCCATTCTTGAGCAGTGCACGTATTCTTTGAAAAATTTGACTGCTTTAGCAGTCCTGCAGTAATTCAAATGAACTGAAAGTGATACTGGCACTGTATCTAATTAAATGTTGCCTATATACATATACATAGATTTTTGAGTTTCCTGAAAAATAGCCGTTTTGGACATATGAGGTTTCCGCCCGGCCTTGACGATATATAATGTATTACATGTATTACAACTTTTTTGTTTTTTTCTATAAGCCACACTTTTATTTCCTTTTTTCTGCTATGTTAATTTCATGTGCATTAGGATGTGCAGAAGTATGTTCTCAGTAGAACTTGTTCTCACTTAAACAGTCTACAAAATCTAATCTGACCATGGGCACCCAAACCTTTGCACTTCGCTGTATATAAGTGAACAAAAAAAGCTCCATCAGAATGTATTCATCACTTTCTAAAGGTTTGCAACATTATTTTCATTATGTGAATGCAGGCTTCACGTGAACCTGCACTTTCCATTTAACAGCTGTATTTGAAAGATAAGGCTGCAGTTGCAGAGTCCCTCATAAGAACATATAGTCCATGTGCTTCTGGGGCTTTAAACTGGAACTACATGTGGTTTAAAGGGTCAAACTAGAAAAATGCTTTCAAAATTAGTGGCATTAATATTTTAGTTCTGGCTCTCAAACGCCGCTTCAACTCATCTCAAAGATATTGAATGAAACTTAAGAGAATGCAGTTTTATTGCTTCCCAGCACAATGGTGGGGGCTTTGTAGCCCTCTTGGCACTAGGTGAGGTGACCTTAGGCTCAAATGTTCAATATTTAAACTGTATAATTGTTACTTTTTATTGAATTGAAAAGAAAATCAGCGTTATCGCCCATGACTAATATGCACCGTGGCGTCTGAGTATATCCTATAGTTCACAGGCCTCAAGGCCTTTCGGTAGTTTCTGCATTAAAGCGTGAGCGACAGAGCTTCACAGCAGTGATGGCCAAAAGCTTTCTGACCGGTCTCTGAACAGAATATAGAAAGGGACATGAAACAGTGGCGTGGGAGCAGAAGTGCTGCTAGTGCTCCTGCTGCAGTGTCCTCCCCCATACACACACACACACACACACACACACAAGATAGTGGAAAGTGGCCAGAGACAGATTAATGACAAAGATCGATCAGAGAGCGTAGTGAGGAGTACCTCAAACAGATGGTTGTCTGGGTGTCCTGAATTATGCCTGCATCAGCTCCACCCCCAGCATCTGAGAGGAGGAGCATATAGATGTTTTCCATGTCCACAACTAGAGATATACTTCTTTATTTATAATACCAGTGTGATACTACAACCGCAGATCTGATTTTAATCTTTAAAAACTACTAAGCTGTAATACATTTTTTTTTTTTTAAATAGAAGCACTCCACACAGGCTGGCAATCTAAAAGTAGCACTGAAACATTCTAACACCCAGTGTGGGATAAAATATAAAGCCAGCAACACAGATATTAAAAACTCTGCTTTTTTATTCCATTTGTCATAGTAACTCTTTTTAGTGAAAATGTGTGCAAAAGTATGCTTTATAAAGTAAAGGAACTCTGTTAATGTTAAATTCCCAGTATAATAGCATCAACTGTAACTTTTAGCTGGAACAGATTATTTCCTTTACTCCTTTGATATTCAATCCTCTATTTTTTATATTGGATTGCAGATCCGTGTCAACTCTGATTCTACAGCCTCAGTGTCTTAAGTACCTAAACCAGCTCCACCCCCGTACCTACAACAAAAAACACAGCACATTCTGGGTTTTTTTCCAGTCTAGATAATGCTGCAGACCAGTTTGCTTCCTCAGATGCTTAACAGATAAAATCTTTGTCTGGTATTGTTGATGGTTTGTGGTGTTGTATCAAATTTATCACTAAAAACAACAAAAAAGCAGCATAGGATAGAACTCGGACATAATCAGGACAGTGGCTACATGGCAGGACCACCTAGTGAAAAATAGACCCGTTTATGATAAATGGGGTCAGTTATGGCATCAGAAAGGTTCCCATTCAAATAAATGGGGTCAAATGAGGTATCAGGAGCATATGAAAGTTATCCCAATGTCTCTGAAAGCCTGTGGCACCATTCTCTCAATATATCATAGTCCCAAGGTTAAATCTAAAAATACTCCCCTTAAAATGAAGCGCTTTGGATGTTGGCCGTAGCTCATAATTAGTTCAGGAGAGCATGGAGCTGGATTACTGCTTGGTCTGCTTTGTTTACTTTTAATTAAACTGAAATCTATTTCAGTTGTTTGTTTGTAACAAGGATATGTTTGGAAAGGCCAAGAATGCTGCAAGTTATTCGTCGGATCATTTAATAATTGTTTAATGATGTATGGTTATTCATCTGTATATCCAAAACACAGCAGTCTGTCCCTGGCAAGGTCATGCAGGACGCTTAAAATGGAATAATCAGACCAGTAGGTATTTTGGCATCTTGGAGTTCAATTAGTAGTAAGAACAGAACATGACTTAAGTAATTTATGGCACAGTCCGTGAATCTGGCTGTCATGAGCTGCTGAAGATCAGTTCATGATTGATGAGGGACAATTTTACAGTGGAATTGAGTGGAGCATGCCAGCATGTGTGAAGTGAGATTTATAAGAAAATGGAGCAATAAATCTCACTTCCACATGGCTATGTGAATACTTGATTTGAAAATTACTGCCTTGTATTTGCATGTCTGTAAATATCCTCCTTATTTCATGCAGAGTCTATCACAGACATTTTTCCTGAACCCATTGCACATATACATATTGTAGTGTAGAAGACGCTGTTGTCAACTGTTGGGAGGGTACCTTGCTCAAGGGTATCTTAGTGGTGACACTGGCAGTCCTGGGATACGAACCCATGACTTTCCGATTGCAGGGACAACTCCTTAACCACCAGGCCACCAGCTGCCCTTGCTTAGATATGATTAATGGTAGAGAAACAGATTTCTTTACAGTGGTGGTCCACCAGAGGTCACAGTGTCTGCAGTGCATATGTAGACATTTTATTAATGATCCAGAATGACCAGTTAACCTACTCACGTCTTCTGTGTTTTTGCATATAATGTTGATAAAATAGAGGTAATTGGTGACTGTTTTGCCTTAGAACTCCCTGTGTGTACCCCTCCAGCACGAATAGAGTCAAAAGTGTTTTAGGCCAAACCCTTTTCATGTAGTAATTTTCTGTGATGTAGCTTCTAAAGGCCTTAAACACGTGAGACCGCAGCTGTGAACGATTCTGACTTTCTGTTGAACAGTATCTCAACAAACTAATTATACATACATACAAAAATCAGTTGGAAAATCAATTTGGCTTTAATGTATTTAGGGCTGTCTCTGTCGATCATGTACGTAATCAAGTATCCTAGCGATTGTTCTGATGATTCGTTGAGTAGTCATATACACAGTTTATAACAGCAAATATACATGTTCACCTAATACACAGTTAACATGATATAGACTGTTACCTGATTTACCTGATCATTCAAATGTTTACACTACCACTCAAATGCGTAGAATCGCTGTTTCAATGTATAAACGTATAATAAACATATAAAGATACCGCTATGATGCTACTTTCCTACTGAAATGTGGTTTAACTTAGTTCATTCTAACTAGTTTGTAGAAAGATGTGCATGTTAGAAAATATCTAAATGTACATGTTAGATATGTCCAGAATGATGATCTAATAACTTGCCTTGTATCTGCAAAGGTGTCTACAATTCTTGAGGCAGGTCACGTATGAAGAAATTTCTGTAAATAGATTATAGTATATTATCTATTTAATAACGAATTACAAGAAATATAAAAAATAGCAAACTGAAAAGAAACTTAAAATACTCTGCTGCAATCTACACAGCATACATTTTTATTGAATAAAATGATTCCATTGGTGATTCCAACCGTTTGAAGAGTAATGTAAGAAGAAAATAAACACTGTATGAAAACTGTGAAAAAATATGGGGGAAAAAAATCACATTCAGTGCTTGAATACGAAAGCAGATGGCTCTGCCTGTGCATTGTTATTTTATTCTGCAACACCTCCCACCTTGTCTTCTTGTTATGGAAGTTTTCATGCTGGGAAACAAGAGTGTATTGGGTGAAATCTCCAGAACAGTTGTTTTGCTTGTAATTGGTCCAGCGAGCTTTTATATCCTGTGCGCAAGCAACCCTAACCCGTCCCTAAAATAATATTTTGGAAGATGAACGATGCTCAGCCAAACAAGCGCGCTATAAATATCCCTGATAGCCCTGTATTTACTGCAGCCTTAATTTGGGGTAAGTGGGCGTAAAGAAAAATTTCAAAGCATTAAGCCTGGGCTTACTCTAGAGCATTACAAGCTGTGAACCGTCAGATCAGATAGTATTATTTTCTTGTGGGCCCTTTTGTCTCTGCAACCCATACTGCCTGTCTCAGCAGTTTACAGCCCAACAGGCAAGGGCAGTATCATCATTCCTGAGAGCCACGCTCTGGGGTTAGTGCTGCAGAGACGTGCAGGTCTTGATCGGGGCAAGGTCATTCGCTGCGAATGTGTGTGTAAGACAACCATATTATATCTTCCATATCTTGTCCCATATATTGTCATCGTGAACAATAGCGGTGCTTTAACAGATTGTCCGCTGCTGTGCATTATGGCCCACCATCATCACTGATGGTGATTTGATGGGAGCTGCAGAGGCCAGTATCAGTCATACGCTTATGAAGTAACATAACCAGTTCATTATACTTACCTGCAGAATAATGAACATGTATCAATGTTTCAGTTCACTTCTCAGCTTATTTTAGGCAGCACAGAATCAAGTAGGGCTAAAATGGAGTCTAGAATTGGACTAAACGGCCCTAAGAGTGCAGGTATAGGCCTGAACCTTTGAAGCAAATGTAGGTTAAACACACAGGAAAAACTCCTTTTACTGCTGAGCCCTTTTCTTGTCTGTTGCATAACCAGGACCTAAATAACCCCACCGACATGAAAAAGCCTCTGTGTCAATATTGATGTAATTGACCATGATGAGCGTAGACAAACATTAGTGTGAAGATTAAGCCAGAGGCACTAACACGCCACAGGTATCTGTATATACAGCCTTTAAATAAAGGAACCGTTTATAAAGTAGTTTGCCCGAAATGCCGGAAAGGCCTGCAGGCATATTAGGCAGAAGACAGTTGATGAGAGATGGCAGCACTGTGAGAGGGACACGTTCTGGATGCCAGGTCTGTGTGACACAGCACACAGTGAGCCAATTTCAGCACCATCTCCGCTCTGGAGTGCATTCAGATTGGCTGCACCGTGCCGCAACCTGGATGACTAACCTGCTGCTGCTCCGCAGCGCATGAGCCATAATTACACGCATATACATCCACATCTTCCTCACAAAAGCCTTCACTTCTTTGTTGGACAGTTCACTGTTGGTTGGACTGCTGCCAGTAATGTATTACATTCTCAGGAGTGGAAGGCTGATGTTTTATTGAAGGGTGTATTGTTTAAATCCAGCAGGGACTGCTGCTGCTCCAGTATTATGATTTTATATATGTACAGTACTATGCAAAAGTCTTAGACACCTATGCAAAGTGTTCAAAGGCATTTTCTCAGTGTGTGATACTGTCTTTCGGCTAACAAAGTTAACATTAGAATAAATGGAAACAAACTAGAAAGCATTAAAAAGCATCAAGATTTTTGTTCGTTAAAAAAAAAAAGTACTTGGTATTTTGTGAGTTAGTAAGGAGAACACAGGTTCGGTTCCAGATTCCTCCTCGGTTCCTCCAGCCATTGTTTGAATTTGTGAAATTGCATCAGCAGCTCCTGATTTAATTCAATGAAGGATTGATTGAGTCAAACCAGGTTTCTGATGGAAACAAGTAATACTGGACTTCCACAAGAAACACCTAGATATAATGTACTGATGTAAGATGATCACTATTGCTATATATTGTTATTTGTATTTTTTATTTTCTGTTTTATTTAGTATATTTAGAAACATTAATGTGAATGCTTATCTAAACCGTTTTCAAATATTTTCACAGGTGCCTAAGGCTTATGCAGTCACAGTGACTTTAAAGAAGAAGAAGAAAAAGAATAGAATCCATATAGGCACAATACATATCCCAGCCTGGGCAAAATAGGATGGTCTGGCCCAAAAAAAATAAAGTTTTTGGCATGTTTGTTGTCACAGTAAACATCACACAGAGTTGAAGGCATGTTGCTTCCACAAAATAGTTTTATTAATAAAAATATAACTACTTGCACAAGCAGACTGAAACAACAGTAGAGAAACATTTGAACCTCAGTTCTCTGCAAAATCAAGAAGTGCTGAAGCATCCACAAAAAATTGCTGCTATTATCCAATTAAGAGCCATTAAATTTGTCACCAAATGGAACCGTGGGCTGCTGTGTTTTGCTTAGGCCACTTGAAGCTTATTTTTTAATGTGCTAATGAACAAGCTACACTGTAATATATACTTTTCGGTTTGCCTGGTACACTTTCCCAGACAAAAGGCATTCTTTTAACACACTATCATTATTTACATTTAATCTGCCTCTCTTTAGACCATTTTCTTTTCTATGTTTCACCAAAAAATTGCTGTAAAATGGGGTTACACAAGTAAAGGTGTAAAATGTGTTGTCTTCTTATAAAGAAGATTCACTATAAACATGCCTGGGTGTTGGAACCGCGATTAGAATACTGCATATTCTCTTAAATAAAACAAAAAAAGGATAATACATCAGATCATACAAGCTGCCAAACTGGCTGGATACTGCTTGGTGGAATGTAAAAGGAATCCCAAAGCATGATAAACATTTCTTAAAATATCCTGACTCTTTAAAGCCTTTCTGTAGTTTCCGGCTGAGAAATGGCTGTGGAATAAAAAGAAAAACCTGAAATTGGTCATGTTGGTGTTATGTAAACTGAAATCTTTTTTTCTTTTCATTTTTTTTTTTTACCTGACAGGACAGAGGAAGATCCTTCAAATAATGAACAGCATTCGTCACTTTAGTCATTTGGCAAGCAGAATATAGTACATATAGATACATTTGCAAAAATAGACATGGATTTGGCACATTCTCAGATGAAACATGGCAGTGTATGGGTTGTTCAGGAGGAGATGAGGATGAGGAGGGTACTTATTGCACTGAGAAGCGGTGCATGGGTAGTCATTATGGTGCTGTCGGCTGAGAGGAGGGCTAATCCGCCCCAGAAGGGCAGTGCGGTGCTTGGCTGTGCCCACTCAGCATGCCCACAGCAGCCTGCAGGGGGCGAGCTGGGCATAGCCATCTGCTCGCCCGTGGGAAATCTGTTTGAGAGGAAGAATGCACTGTGCCATCCATCACTGCCAAAGCTTGCTTTGCCAGAGCAGAACAACATGGGAGATGCATTCCTCCCCTCGGCAAAGTGGAGAAGCATGACCATAGTGGCTTCAAAACCCAGCACACGCATAGACACACACTGTACACACACATACTGTACATGTAATGCACCAGGAGTTGTGAAATTGCATGAGTTTGTTGGTGTTTTTGTGTATACGCTCTGGCACACCTGCCCTTAACATGCAACTGTTCTCTCTCTCACTGCATGAGGCAGCATCCATATGCACTCAGCCAGTGAGTAGAAAAGCAGCTTGAGGATGAACATGGTAAAATCAGCAGAAATTAATATGAAGAGCAGTCTGCTGCAGGTTGAAATATGACAGCAGATGTACTGCTGACATATCTGGAAATGAAAACAGGGGACCGGCACAAATCGTAAGGGGGCAAAAAGTGCTGTTGTGGTTAAAAAAGTGAACATCAGCAGATAGCGGACACACAGAGCACGAAAAGCAGCCCCACTGCCATGAAAACAGCCAACTAGTGTACGTTAATAAAACAATAGCTGCGTTTTCTGCCTTGGTTTCTGAGAAAGCTCCTGCACTTCTGTATTCTTCGAAGGAGGACTGATTGGCAGGCTGCTGATAAGGTCCAAATGAAGGTGAATAGGCAGAATGGGATGGGCCTTCATGCCTGAGAGAGGGTATTGCAGTGGGGGTTTCTCTCAATACATTGATCCCTTATTTGGGCTGGAGACAGCAGCCTCACAGTCCCTCCCTCCAGCACGGTGAGTAACACAGCCCCCCCCAGACAATATATACACATATTTGGGTGCAGGATTCTGTTTCCATGGCAGTGAGTAGCGACGCGAGTAAAAAGCACACATGCAGCTCTCTTTCCGCGTGTGTGTATGCGCGTGGGTGTATAGTTTGTGTGGGTGATCGAGCGGCGAACAGCATGCACTCAGCTTGATTTTGTGTGGGACTAAATGAGAAAGCGTTGGAACAGCAACACATCAGATTGTCCGCTCATCACGCGCAGGCATCACGTCCTATACTCGATGTGCCAACCAGAGTGTGAGTTTCTCATACCTGACCCAGCAACCCCCGTTCACTCTCTCGTCACGTTTCTCCACCAAAACAATTCCAGTGCTATAATATTCTACAGCTTTCTCTCTTTTTTTTTTTTTTTCTTTTTTTTTTTATAGGCACAGGCAATGTGGCTACGACTCAGTCTCTACCAGGCATTCTGCTGCATTATGCACAGGCTCCAGACAGCATGCTTAGGCAGAATATCAATCATTCTATCAGCTACCAAAATAAGACAAGACATTTCATTAGTTCTACTGTTACTCAAAGTGGACAGGTTCAGAAAACCACAAAAGGCTTGCAAACTGGCTCTCCCATACTATTGCCTCAAAGAGACATTATATTGCCGACTTACTTTAAACAGAGGTCTCCAAAAGATTGTTAGCAGCTGAATGATTGCTTTTCATTTCTAATCTTTGGGGTGGGGGTAGTTTTTGGGGGGGTTAATAGGGGACGGGGGGGTTGTAGAGGTGGATAGAGAGAAAGATTTCCTTATAGCTAATCCATTCCCCAAGGAACTCTTAATACGATTTGCTTGGATACTTGATATCTGCATTTATTTATCGTCCGCTCTCTCTCTCCATCTCTGTCATTGCTTTCAGCCACTGCTGCTACTGCAGCGCTCTCTCCACAGCAGCACACCTCTGTATTCACGATCCGTCTGTTCCAAGACGTTGCTTAGGGAATACCTCCACCGCTTGTGCTTGCCGATCAGAAAAAAAGAGGGGAGAAGGGGGGAGTGCATCAAAGTCACTGTCCTCCTCCCCCTTTCATCTGGTAATCGCCAGAGCCATGGGGTTATGTGGCGGCGCCTCGCACGTGTCTGGCTGAGGCTGTATGTTTATTTGTTCTTTTTCCTTTACACATAGTCCTGCAGGCTGTAGCCCGTCTTGTTGTCCAGAGGTGACAGGGAGCAGTACTGGTGCTGGAGTTGCTCTTGTTGCTGTTGCTGCTGGAGAAGCTGCTGTTGCTGCTGCAGCAGGAGTTTATCTGGAGGCAGCAGGATCAGGTCCTGAGGGCCCTGCCGCTTCCCCGAGCACGACAGGCAAAAGATGGAGCCTCCAACGAAAAGGAAGCCGGCCGAGACAAAAGCGACGTAGACAGCACCTCCTGGCTCAAACTTGTTGCTCTCCGGCACGTTTGTGTCCAGAAAACTGACAATGACCTCATTAGTGTACCAAGAAGCAGGCACCAGGCACAAGAAGCCGGAGGCCAGAAAGCAGGTGCCGGCCGCCAGCGCGGCATGACGTTTAGCCCGCCGCCCGCCACCCCAGCGGGTGCACTTGAGGCCCAGCGATGCCAGGCACAGTCCCAGCGCCGCCAGCACGCAGGACAGCACCATGGTTGTGCGCGCCGTCTGCAGGTACGCAGGCAGCGCCAGCACGGAGTACTTGAGGGTGCAGCTAAACATGCCCGTGCTGTACCAGGTGCAGTCCATCCACAGCCCCTGCATCTGTGAGATGGCGGTGATGATGTTGGAGCCCACATCCGCACTCACCTTCCAGTTGGGCAGCAGAGTGGCCACCGTGGCGCCCAGGATGCCCAGCAGCGCCAGCACAAAGGCGAAGATCTGCGTTCCCGTGGACGCCATCCTGCCGCGTCTGTCCACCCGGGCACCATTCACCCAGGCTGGCCCTGCAGCTCGTCTGTCCGTCAACTTGTCTGTCCACCTGCCCGGCTGCGTCTCACGAGAAGCGCAGCCTCCTCACCACCAGTGCCTGCCTGAGGGAAATGAGAAAGAATTGAGCAAGTCTCCCCCTCCTCTCCACCCACCACCACCACCACCACATGCACTTTTTCCTCACGGGGAACAAAGAGAAGGGTGCATACAGGCTGGCAAGACTGAGAGAGAACCGGTCCCTGCTGATTCCTGGAGAGGGCGTCCCTGATTTTTTGCTTTTCCCCCTTTCTGCCTGCCTATGTCTGTCTTGTACCGGCGTCTTCAGGAGCTGCTACTGATGGAGAGCTGAGTTTCTGGTATCTGCGATGCTTCACTATGTGCACTTAAAGCTGCAGTGCCCCTCACCGGAGAAGGACTAAGAGAGGCAAGCAAGCAAGTCCCGCACGATCAGGTAAATTAAAAGTGACTGTTTTTTTTCTCAGCAACTTAAGAAACAGACAGGGCGGCTGTTAGGCGACTGTGCTGTAAAAATGAAGGAGACACTTGAGCGAGTTAGTGTTGTGATTAGAGATGGAGATGCAGAAATGCTCTTACCTCGACTGGTGCAGGCTGTTCGCTACGGCTCTCTCAACACAAATACCACAAACACCCGGACCAGAGTGTGTGTGTGTGTGTGTGTGTGTGTGTGTGTGTGTGTGAGAGAGAGAGAGAGAGAGA
>JBBPCX010000001.1:48631862-48650914 GCA_037974365.1 Hydrocynus forskahlii
GAGAGAGAGAGAGAGAGAGAGAGAGAGAGAGAGAGAGAGAGGGAGAGAGATAGAGCGCAGAGGAGGTGGTGGAGGAAAGGGGGGGTGGATTTACCCGTGCGGATCCATTCATATCACCCATTTCAGCCCAGCGCATGCTTTTGGAGAAGATGCTGTTTATTTTAACAACCTGCTGGGAGACTCGTCACGCATTGCGTTAGCTTAAGTTAACGCAGAAAAGAGAAAAAAGTGCATTTTTCCTAGCGCTACATAACCATCACGTCCACTTCTGAACTCATCTCCTCTTTTTCCAGCTAAAAGCTGCGGTCTTTACCTTTAAACTCACTTGTGTCCTCAGAGTTTGTTACTCGGAGCTTTAAACGGGTTTACAATAGTAGGTTTAGACTAGCGTTAGCCTAGCTTAGCGTAAGAACCTTAGGTCTGGTTATTATTCGTTTTAGGCTGAAGTTTATTGACAAAAAAAATCAAACTGTCAGAATGACAAATACAGACTTGAGACACTTTTTAATTTTGTATTATGTGTGTTTTGTCCGCAATAAGAGTAATAAGATGCATTTAAAATGTGAAAAGTTGTTAGCTAGCATTAGCTTCACAAAGTTTCTACACTGGTAAAGGACCTATGAATAAAGGAAGGAAAGAAAATATATTTATTAATTGTACTAATTAATATTTATGTATTAAGAATGTTTTTGTTGTGTATTTATTAATAACAGTAAATACAGGAGACTATTCTCACAGCACCCTTCTTGTTTGGCCAGATGTTCGAGCTGCTCATTATTGTGTCAGAGTTGTTTTTCAAGGTGATCTCTCAGTCTGGCTTGGCAACCCACACCATACAGAGAAAACACCTCACCCTAAAGCAGGAGCATCCACAAGAGATCTACAGAAGTCATAACACCCCCCCTCCCTGAAACCCCCTCTCTCCTCTATCACATCCCATCCCATTCTAATCCCATCCCCCTTTATATTCCTTTCTCCTCTGCAGAGGACGAAGAGGAGAGCGAGGAGAGGAGTGGCTTCACGGCCTTGATTCATGAATGACAAAGAGGGCAGAGAAGGATAAAACAGACACTGTGCCTTTTAAATGACAACAAATGCAGCATGTTCGTCCCTAGCTGTGTTGTACAACCCATGCCAACCATAGACCTCCTAGAATGTGGGATGTATGTATTGTTGGCCAGTTGATTATCTTCATGGTCTTTCTCATTGACGATCTCCTTCTTTCTGAATCAATAAACGTAACACAGCAAATCAAACGCAAACCTTAGCAACAGCACACACCCCTCCTACCTTTGGTGGTGCTGACCTTCAGTTGGTGTGTTCTGAGGGACCTGGTGGGTTGCAAAGAAAAAATGTGTTGCAGTTTTGTTTTTGTTTTTTTGGTTTTGTTTTTGGTTTGGTTTGGGCTTCTTTCTCCAATATTAAATATCAAATATTATATATTTGTCATTTCACCAGGGAGAGTTTGGAATTTTGAAAAATTTTGGAAGAAAAAAAAACTATATGGGGGAGGCAGTTAACATGTGCCTGGGGAGTGCAGTCGTGGGAGGTGGTGATGTGTGAAGGCATGGGAGGCTATTAAAAGTACGATGCCATGATTTTATCACCCTTTGCAGCTCTTCACTGAGGCTTGACTGGACAAGGAGATTGTCCTCTCTCTACATGAGGGGTTTTAATGTTCCATTTGCATTTACTTTATTTTCTATGCTTAGTTGTTTGGTTTTTTTTGGTTGTTTTTTTTCACAGCTTTGGCTGAAGGTGTCATCCAGTAATGGTAACACAGTTGTCTAAACAGCCCTGTTTCACATGTTATGGGAATAACTGTTCGGGCTAAAAACAGCGTTATTGTTAATACTACTGTATTCTGGTGAGAAAGTCTCGTAGTTGTCTCGTACATTCTGGTGAGAAAGTCTCTTGCTTGTGTTTCCACGGTGCTGAGGGTATTCAAAAATAACATTTTACTTGGTTTTTCCTTTAGAGAAAGCTCTAAATGTTTTCTTGCCTGTCCATCTTGCCTGTCACGTCACATGCACATTTTAAGG
This sequence comes from Hydrocynus forskahlii, assembly GCA_037974365.1. Taxonomy (NCBI): domain Eukaryota; kingdom Metazoa; phylum Chordata; class Actinopteri; order Characiformes; family Alestidae; genus Hydrocynus; species Hydrocynus forskahlii. The sequence goes on from JBBPCX010000001.1 coordinate 48,633,905, forward strand.
GCTGGTATCCCAGAGAGCCTCTCTTGGGGAAGCACTACTGCTGAGATGTTCAGAGATCAGGCAGCACTTTAGGCTCCCATCCATGCCTTGGGCTGTTTGCGGAGCATGGGGAAGCACCTTGTTCTCAACAGCAGGAGCAAACCTCTCTGCAGCAAACCACGTTCCCAGCATGGACTGGTTCCTTACATTCCCCTTTCACTGAAGGACGACCTCGCCACAACTGAAGTAATTGTGCTTGTCTTTTGAATGGGCCATCATGATTAATGCATTTCCCCTTCTTGCAGGACTATTTTCTTTCTCCCCATGGTTTATGTATTCCCCAGCTGCATATTCCATTGTTTTGCTGGTCATTACGTAAGCAAAATGAAGATTGCTGTTAGCCCTGAGGAGCTGTCACCTCAGACTGATCATTTTCCAAAAGAAATGGTAAATAGCTGTTCACATACTTCTTGGGTGGAGCGTTGGCATTGGTGAAAATGAGTGAGGGGGCTTTGAGAATTAGAGGACAAATAGAGTGTCTAACGCACACTCATGTCCTGTGAGGAGGCTATAAAAAGAAACACTTGGCAATTGAGTTGAAATATCATTGTAACTGACCATCTCCACAGTAAAGAAATTGTATTGAACTCATGACATTTTTAATTTTTTGCTGAAATTTCCAATTGTAATTTATGCTGGTCCTATAACTTGTTTTTACATAACATATGAACAGTAAGGTCACTGTGAATTAGCCCATTTTTTGGACTATCTGTATTTTTTAGGCCATGGAAAACAAATACATGCATCACTGAATGTAATGTAATGACTCATTTATTCTGTAATGTTCCTGCTAGGCCTTTATTAGACACAGCAAGCGTATCCTTTTGTTTCTGTGAACATTTTTTAAGAGTATTGCCCAAGATTTGGGCCGCATACTTGGAGGGTTGTGGAAGTGGAGGTTGCTGGTTATTGTGGCTTAGTTTATTTACACAGAGCACAAGTACAGTAGTTCCAGAGTCTGCATAAATGAAGTCTTTGTAGGAGGAAAAAATAGGATTAAATTAGCTGGAGATAAGAGGGGTTTTTATTAGTGTGAATGTGGAGTCTTATGTAATGAGCCAATTTGGAGGGCAGAATTCATGTGGAATTCATCAGGCGTTAAGATTTGCTTGTTTTCTTTTCCCCCTCTCTTAAAATGCACAGGCAAGAAGATGAATCACACTTTAATTTGACTGATCCTGATGGCATTCTCAAAGATGTACCTCACCACAGGAAGGAAATGAGATGAATGAGTGTCATGGAAGGAGAGTGTAAAGGGCTAAAGCAGGTTAAGGAGTCATTCTCGGGTTGCTGCACAGGAGCTCCACTTAAAGGCAGAGTACGACAGTGGGTGCATCTTCAAGGCAGCGATGGTGCGGAGCGGGTGATTTAAGATGAAAGTTTCTCATGTGTTGAGGTTATCAGAAGAGGATTAATGGCGGGAGCGGGATATATTACCACCAAGCAGCAAGTGAGGACATGTAGCTGTCGTTTTCATAAATCACACTCCAAAGTGACTGGGACAGCCATGGTGGCTGAAATGCTGCTTCCTGTATAGTTGCAATATCGACGTACCCCAGCCACCCTCCTAAATCACATGGTGCGGAATACAAATGGTCTAATTACTTCAGGAGAGAGCAGAATTAAAGGCATTCGTTTTCCACTGCCGCTTTACGGCAGCCGGGGACCTTCCTGGGTTTGGCTGCATTTCGGGACAGCTAGTGTGGGAGGAGGGGCATTTTAGAGGCAGCATCCTTTCCTGTGTAAGTGACAGGTGGCCAAATTGATTTCCTTAATGTCTGAGCTCCTTCTGCACAATTGATGCAGATGAGTCAATGTTTTCTGATAGCTGCTGTCACAGTTACCCTTTTCAGTCAGCTCGGGTGTAATGCGGCAATCTTGGTGGCCCTAACAGCAGAACCGGCGTTCCAAAGCATTGTATCTTGTCCTTAGCCACTAAGTGCATGGCTCGCTCTGGTCCTAGACGCACACACCACTGCCTGAGGGGTGTCCTGCATCACTGCAGCACCAGCAGCTCGAGCAAAAGTTAACACAGCACACAGCCGATGCAGTGCTAAGTGCAGCTTGGAGGAATCCAGAGCAAATCAATTACCATGTTTTTCATCTCTCCTTGGACTAATTAAGTTTCTTCCCTCCCTCCAAATCCTCATTATGCCCCCCCTCCCGCCCCTGCGAAAAAAGTAAGAGGGAGATGGGAACAGCAATTAAGCTCTATCACATTCAGCAATAGTTTGCAGGAGGCTTTGTATACATACCTGTTTGTGATGTAGTCAGAGAATGTTGTGTGGCTGTTACCATATCTGCATACAACAGATGGAGCATTAAGCCTTGGTTTCGTTCAGTCAGTTAAGTTCTCAGTATATCCACCAGTGAGGTCTAATAAAGCCACACCATGCGCGACTTGGCACCCTCCCCTAGTCCCTCGGCTCACGGTTGGCCACAGCCGTCGATCCAGCCTGTTCTGCTGCAGGTTGGGTGCTGGCTGGGGGGGGGCGCTCAGAGCGAGACCTCCTTTGAAACCCCATGCGGGGGCAGCTCTCTCGCAGTCTCCCGACGCGCGTTCAGATCAAGTGGAAAACGCTCCAGTTTGGGTTTGGCAGCTGTCTGCTCCGCTGCAAGTGGCATTGTGGCTCTTTGTGCGCAATTCCTTTTTATTGCTTACAATGAAAGGAAGAGGCGTCCCTCGGCAGAGGGAAGAGAGAGAAAGCGAGTGAGCGAGGGAGGGAGATCTGAGGAGGAGCAAGGCTCTGCTGGGTCTGGCACGATTACTTCAACAGTTTGTCATATCAGCTTAGCGTTGACTGGGGGGATTGGCGAGGCAGCAGGGACGAAGAGAAGCGAAGGCCAACCTCCCTGACCCTCAAAACGTGTCCAATCGCAACGTCCTAACAGAATCGCACACCTTCGGGTTACACCCTGCTAAAGGTTGACTCCTTTAAAATCTGGAGACTTCAAATAGTGCCTGTATCATGTTCATGCCCCTGGCTGCAGAACATTCAGCAGGCAGCAGTGCAGCAAGAGCCATACTTAGTATTCATATCTAAAGAGGCTTGTTTTCATGGCCCTTCAAACAGGTGTTACTGTGGCAACTGGAGCTGGCTTGCCATCACATGCTGCGTCATCCTCTCTTTTTATACCACGCTTTTTATTTCTCCCTTCATCTATCTAACCAGCTCTGGATATGTGTACATATGGGGGTGGAGGTGGGAGGAGATCTTCGGTGTGTTCTGGGGTCTTGCTTACACCACTGTTATCTGCCCTGAAGTGTGTGCGCATGTGTTTTATCTCCTGTGGTGTCTGTGTGCATGTAGGTGGACGTGGGGGTGGTACACTTCACTCCTCTGGCTGAGCCCCAGATCCAGCAGCCCTTTAAGCTCGTGGAGAAATTGGTCAGAAATGTCTTCCAGTTCCGAGGGAAGCATTGCCACAAAGGAGTCGCGTAAGCGCTTTTCTACTTCTCCTCCTTTTATACGTTTCCATATCCCTTCTCTTGTCTTTTTATTTAGTCATAGTTAGCCCAGGGCTTGCGGATAACATTCTGCCTGCTGCATAGCTGCACTCCTGCTACTTTTCTCAAGTTATTCAGGGATGTAACAACGTTAGGGCCCACTTAACAAAGGAAGCTGTGCAAAGAGAGCAGCAATTATGAGTCATTGGGATGTCATAGTGATACAAGGAGTGAACTTATGTAAGTGCAGCAGCTGCAGCAACAGCATGCGTTGGCACTCTCTTTGTTTGGGCAGTGCTAAGCGAACATCTGCACGGAACGCACCATGTCACTTCCATGCCAGCCTTTTCTTCTTGTTAATGCTAACTCACAGAGTCAGCATATGATGCTTTCTTCTTTGGCCCGCAGGATGCTGTTCCCCGAGGCAGAGCGGCTTGAGCTGGCCGGGGAGCTTCTGCGCTGCGCCGACGTTGACCCCACTCTCCGGCCTACGCAGCTCTCCATTGCCCATTTCCGGGCCTTGGCGGACACGTACAGTAGGCTGTGCAGGGAAAACAGCCAGCTGTTCGGCTACGACTTCAGAGAAGAGCTGAGACAGAGCCGCAGACGCAGAAACAGAGGCCAGGAACCTCACTCTCATCACCCGATAGAGAAAGAGAAATGTTAATGGCCAATGTTCGCACGGGGAGACAACGGACTGCTCTTAGCTGTGACATTTTCACTGGGGCATAGGCATGAATTTTTTACACCATTTCTTTCCTTCTGTCCTGGATGAGAGCGTGTGGCAAATGGCCAGCAGAAGTGTAACTGTGGCAGAAACAAGGGAATGAGTTACGCTGGCAGTGGCCTTGGCTTTGTTCGAGGTGTTCCGAGTTGTATTAGAGGAACATCATTGCCATGAGTTATCACATTAAGTTTGTAGTTTAAGAGCAGCAGGAGGGAAAACAATGAAAAATGCCAATGGTGACAAGTGCTGAAGTACTTGTAATCCTCCTAACTTGCAACAGTGCGATTACAGAAGGTCTTTTATGAGCCATGAGTCAGACCTAGGAGGCAGACTGTGGACAAAATGTGAAGAGCAAGTCTCAGTCTCATTTTTTCCCTTAAATGCATGGTGTTCATTTGGGAGAATGGTCCTAAAGAGAAGAGGGGAATTATGTGAGATGCGGTCATATTCGGAAGTTATAAGAATGCTTTAATAACTGCACAGCAAAACGAGCTTCCTTTATATCAAGGGTTTTCAAAGAAAAAAATGTTCATTTCATGTCAAAGACTTAAAGGAAGACGGCTGAAGTGACCTCAGTACATAAATAAAATATACGTTTGATGGTAAAGTTTCTGGAGTTAAAAACCTGTGTATTTCTGCACTAGCTAACATTACAAAATACAACCGTCCACTCAGTATTTCTGTACATTTAATTTTCAGATCAATCACATCAACATTCATTTCTACTGTGGTTCTGCATTTGCTTTAAAATCTATGGATAAAAACAAGGGATTAACCCTTCAGTCTGAGTGTATTTGCTTTGTCAATATTCAAATTAATGCTTCTTTTAACTCACTTCACTAGCTCCATGCAGTCACTGGGCCAACAATACCAAAATTTGTTATTCAAAAAAGTCTCTGCACCACTATGTTACCAGACACTGTTTATTACATTTACAGCACTTAAATCGCTGAAATGTCAAAGGGATAAACAGTATTCAAAATTAAGTTAATGTACAGTAATTTGTGGAAAAAAAATACTATACATATTTGGACATTTTAAAAAATTTAAGCTTTTTTTATGGCAAGTACCAAACATGTACGCCAGTCTCTACACATCACTGCTGCCTTACTAATTAAGATAAATTACATAACAGTCCGTGTCCAGTTTAGTTGCACAGCTCCTGTCTATGTTGTTTTACTTCAAGAAAAATCAAGTCTTAACACAAGGTTTGGCTTCCTATTAAAATGTAATATAGACTATCAATAAATAATAAAAAATGCATAAAAACTCCAATGACTCTGATGTACAAATAAAAATAAAAGCAAAGCTAAAAAAAAAAAAGTAGGCAAATGTGTACATAGTGCACAGACATAAAATACAGCAAGGCAGAGTCTGGAGAAATTGTTATTCCTGTAGCTGTTTCAGAGACCTCCCCATCCGTCAAGACTGGAGGCAAAGCACAGCTTCAATAGTACCGGTCGCTTTGTGTGTGTTTGTATTTTTGCGTGTGTGTATTTGTGTGTGGGCTGACTGACTTCACTTAGCATACGGCAATTAAACTGAGCTGGTTTGTTGGTGAAAAGCAGTTGCTGACAAATGCTTATCTAGAAAATGAATAATGACTAGTGTTGAGTCGGGGGCAGAATTCAAAATTAGTTTTAGTGAAGGTATGTTTGACAACAGAAAGTGACTCCTTTTTTTTTCCCTTTTAATCAGGTCACTTTGACTAGAATTGACCTTTTCTCTGTTGCCAGCTGCTTAAAAGTCAACTCAGGAGATGGGATGGGAACACACACAGAGGGAACGTGCCAGACATTCAGTGTATATTTGACAGTCATCTTCAGATACAGTTCACCTTTCATGGGCATGAAAAGACTGATTGATCACTGAACGGACAGAAGTCATTTGGAGCCGGACAGGTCAGCTATGAAGCCGTTGCCGTGGCGCTGCTCTCTGGCTTTTCGGTGGTGTTGTCAAAGAAGCAGTCCTCGTTAACCACTGAGGTTAGACTCTGTACGCTGAACTCTCGCTCCAGCAGGGCATTGAGGTCCACGCTGACCACAGCTGTTTCTGATTGGCTGTCCAGAGAGCGGCTGTGCTGCCTCATGGTCACTAGCGCCCCTTGCCTGCGCTTGAAACTACTACTGTCTCCACCTGGCCTCCGTTTCACCGCACAGTTGTGCCGTCTCTGCAAATGAGGTGGTCTCTCTGGAATGTCCACTTCTACTCCTTCTCCTTCAGGCTGGACGCGTGGAGCCTGCGGGGTTAGATGCAGCTCACGTAACTGAGCCTCAACTGAACTAGAAACAGAGTCACGATGACCAAAACATTCGTTGTATTTGTTATCTTCATCACCGAGGATGTCTGATTCTTTCATGCTGCCCGGTTCGAAGGCCAGAGGGCTGGACTCCGCAGGTGTGGGGTCCGTGGGCTGGTTTGGAGGAGGGGCTCCGTTGCTGGGCGTCCCACTACTCTCACTGGCTGAATCCGATTCGAGGAGAGGGGGGTTCAGCTGATCAGTTTTGGAAAGGGTAAGAACATCCATGGGTTTGTTGCAGAGCCAAGAAGCTCGAGAGGAACCTGCAAAACAGGCACATCCACCCACACACACACACACACACACACACACACACACACAAAAACACAGATGTTAGACTCCCAGAGTGGAAGTGCAACCATCTGGTCCAGTCACTCTGCTATCACTGTCTGTTTTCTGCACAGATATCATGATGCACCGAGCATCAGATGGGTTATGTCAGGTTGGGCTTTGGCTTAACTCTTCAGTCCGGGTCAGTAAATAAACCGGAGAAGGAGAAAAAGGACTGACCGAGCTTAGCGGAAGAAGGTAGAGTTCTCCTCATAGGAGTGAAGCGGTCTTTGTGGGTTCTCTCAGCTGGATGCTCGGCTCCACGCATGCCCCTCCGCACGTTCTCCCGCATAACGGAGCGGATCACCTTGACTATGCTGACTTTGCACTCTGGCATGCTGAATGAGAAAGCAAAGGCCATGTTCAGAATTTCGCTGTCAGGTATAAATTACTGCCTTATTTTAGAATTGATCAGTATTTCCCTGTCAGGTATCAATTACTGCCTTATTTTAGAATTGAACAAGCCCCATCTCCCACCTGCTGCACAGCTGGAACACTGTCTCTGGTCTGCCCTCTATTTCTGACTTGGTATGGATCAGTTCCCAAACGCAGTTGGTTTCTGTGCCCAGAATAAATGGGTATTAATACATATTAAAGCTGGTCTCTGCAGAAGAGCGGGTCTATGCTGTACAGTGAGAAATAAACAACCTCATACCTGCCGTGTTGCCCAGTCTAACCTGCAGCGCTGAAAGGGGGATGAGCCAGCGGAATTTAAAGGGGTCCTGGTCTCCATGAGAGTGTGCGGAACGTGGAACGTTCTGTCAGACACACCAAGCGTTACAGAAAGGTTTAGATACATTTGCAGACATTCATCGTACAGACAGGTTGAGAGCAAGAGAGAAGAGGCTCACCATTTTCTTTTTCTGTTTGTTGCTCTCCCTGTAGACCAGTATTACCGCTCTCTTAAACACTTCAGAGACAGAAAAAAAGATTGCTTTGTTAGCTTGGAAGCCATTGAGATGAAGGGAAAAAGACTCTTTGTAAAAGAAAGACATATATGACACCCTAAAAACCACTATTTTTTAAATTTTTCATAAAGCTGTTAGAACTATTTCACAGTGGAGTTTCTCTTGCATTCAGTCTCAGTGACACCAGCCCTGGCTGGCAAATGGCACGGCAGCATCTCTTTTTGTAAAATCATGGAAAACACTGTTTAGACAGTTGTCTTACCAGCAATTGCTCATTTATAGAACTTGACAACTGCTGGAGCTGGGCCAAAACACCTTTTCCCTTTTACTCAGTTCAGCTGAATTACTCAGAATGTACTTGTACATAGATACACTTTTTTTTCCACTCCACTCAGAAAGCCTTGTGAGTGATGAAGAGCCCATGGGAAAGGGTTATGGGAAAGTAGCTGGCACTCAAGTCTTTCCAAGAAACTGTTCACCAAAATAGCTTTTATTAACCTGCTCTTTATACAGTTCAATTTCAGTTTCAAGAAAATGAAAGGACTAACAGTCTGTTGTGAGAAAGCTGGTAAGATCTGGCTTTGGTGTTCACTAGAACAGAATATCAATTTCCCCACCCAACAGGAGTTGCTCTCACGGCCATTAAAAAGATCTATTTGTCTGTGACCAGTCTGTCTCAAGAAAATGGGCATGGGCCCAGCGGGCACTCACCAAATACAGTCAGTTCAGGCTCCTTCTTCATACGGCCCAGCGATGGGAATGGGTTGAGCCAGATCACGGAGGAATGCATAAGGAATTCTCCCATGGAAATTTCTGTGACCTTAGAGACAGAAAGACAAGGATGGAGATTTTACAAAGGACAAAACTAAGAAATATGCTTAATATGTATGGAGCTGTCAGAACTGTAAAGGGTGCCAGCATGCTTCAAGCAGTACCTCTTTTTCTGGGCCACTTTGTTCAGCCACCAGCTGGTCAAATACTGCGCCATAATCCTCATAGATCTTCTGCATCTCATTTATATGACTGGCCACTTTCTCCATGGCTTTCAAGGCCTCTGTAACAATCATGAATTACCACGTCTTGTCATTTTCAAATTAACAATACAAATACAAATGTATGCAGGGAAATACCTATTTAAAACTTCTGAAAATTTTCTTTAAACTACATTTTCCAATGGTGAGATCACATCTCCTTTAATACTATGGTTTGCTCACTTATGGACTATTTCACTTTTAATAAAAAGTGAGTACCTGTGAGGTGATAATGCTCTTCACTGTCTGTGTCAGTGAGAGACACCAGTTCCCGCAGCAGCAGGGGATATTTCAGCACTCTCTGCACTGGCTTGATCAGATAGGACTCCAGCGTAGAGGAGTGTTGCTTGGTCGGATTCCTTGCATCCAGGAACTCCTTAAAGGCTCGATCTGTTTTAGCTGGACATACAAAAGGGCTCATATTACATACTGGTCTTATTACTGACTTTGTTAGGGCTGCACGTAGGTGGCCTCAGGCTACGTGTGCTACTCATGCCGCATCACACGTCCACAAGGAGGCAGCACAGGCTGTGCGACGCCCCTTTTACGATCACTGCAGTAAAATGGCAACACTGCAGATACTGGGGAACAACAAGGTGAGGGGGGAGGAGCCACACAGCCGGCATGTTGGTGGACCTTCCCTGAAAGAGTACTGCTGGAACTCACTGCTGATTCATGCTTTAAACAGGGATTAAATGGCTTTTTCTTTAAAATGAGTGACTGTCGAAGTGCTTGAAGAGCGCCACCTTTTCTGTACGCCAAGCATCAGAGGTAGTGGTTGCGTTCATGTACAGTTCAAGAGGAGCTATTACAGCAATTATTGAGGCACTCCACACCACAGCCGCGCTGTCACTTCAGAGAGTAATTGGCAGGCAATTAACAAGTCGACACAAAAAAAATCTTTATCGCTGCACGAGCAGAACTCTTGGCACAACAGAAGCAGTATGTGAGAATGGGTAATTATGAAGACTGCTGAAAGACTCCCACACATCCCTACATCTCATGAGTTAGCAGTGTGTGAGGCAGGTCATAGGACAACCTGGGTACGTGATGGTTTTATGAGAAACATCAGGTTTCACTTCCCCCATTAAACCCTCATTTCTGTACCTGCTCACATGACTGTTGCTCTGATCCTGTAATGGGACAAATTAAAGAGACGCTGGGGTACAATTTTCCCTCTCTTGATACTCGCAGGCCAGCTGACTCTTTCATTCATTCTGCACTGGGCAATCTGCCCGAGACTGAAAACCAGGCCAGTGTTGCAGGCATAAATTAAGTTCAACATTTATATTCAGTCAGACTCCAAGACACTCAAATTATGAGTCTGTACTCTAAGTTTTTAATGATCCTATCACTGTTATAAAGCTGGCAGCCAGCTTGGAGGCCAAAACCCCATTTAGACCTCGTACTAAAATGTGTGTACATGTTTGGATGGCCATGATCAGCAAACAGGTGTTATCCACAACATGAAGGTTTACCTTCTAAGGCAGGGGTGTGGAACTCCAGTCCTGGAGGGCCGTGGTCCAGCACGTTTTGGTGATTTCCCTGCTCAGAAACACATAGTTCACCTCGCCAGTTAATTGTCAGGTTTAGTGAACGTGTTTGAGGAGGAGAACCATCAAACTGTACTGGACACCGGCCCTCCAGGACCGGAGTTTGACACCCCTGTTCTAAGGTAAAGCTAGATATCACGCTGCTGGACCCACAGAGCCAAGTGGGTGGTTGACCCACTTTTCCATTGTGTTTAGGCCATTTATTTAAAAAGAAAAAAAACAAAAAAAAACTTTACTCTACCTAACCACACAGGCCAGTGACCCTACAGACACGATCAGTCTGTCTGCAATATTTCTTCCATCTGCCTTGCTAATCTAGAATCGGGTGTTATTCAGGGAGGTTGTTTTGCAAAGTGAGCAGATTCCAGTGGCACATGCGGGGTCATAACACCCAATCCTGACATGATACATGTATGCTATACACACCTAGTCGTCTGTATATGAGGGTGCAATTTAATGCAAAGACATAATGCACAACAGGAAATTTATAGATTTGGGGCAAAGTGGTCAATTTATTTACTAGGGTGGAGAGGCAGATGCCCTTTTTTACACACTTACGTGCACTACTCAACAGCAGTTTTACCCGAGGAACCACACAGAATTTATGATAAGAGCTGGTCTCCATTATTCATCCCTAAAGGACAGGAATATTCTAATTTTGCTATTTATGGAATAATGATGCAATTTGACTGCAATGAGCTTCTGGATGTAGGAGATTGAAATGTACCTCGCTCCAGAACCTTCTGGACCTTAATGTGGTTGGCACAGAAGCCGCTGTAGAGTTTGAAGTGATCAGCGTAGTAGAGAAATGATCCACCCAAAGAAAACAACAGCTTCTGAAAAGAGGAAAGGTTGATAGAGATAAAGAGACAAGTGAGGAGGGAGAGAGAGAGAGAGAGAGAGAGAGAGAGAGAGAGAGATATGCAAGAGAAACAAAGCATTATTCAGCCATTCTGAAGCATAGTGAGAGATTTTAAAAACAACCATAACTGGAGAGAATGCCTATCCATGCTTAGCCCTGGTGTGTGAACCGCGACTCCGACAGTACTGAGAATCCACCCCCCACCCCGACCCCCTTTTCACATCAATGATTTCTCTCGCTACTGACAGCATGCACTTACACCCTACTACCAGTCCACTGAAGCCATAAAAATGCACTCTAGTCCTTGCCAGTACAAGTTATGTCACTTTGATTCATTGTTCTCCACTCCTGGTCATCATATAGAATTCTATTTAAGTATAGAGCCTTCTTATTTCAGCAATGGGGGCTCTGTGATGATATGTGCTCATTCATTTGGGCTCTCTCTTACCTTGAATTGCACAGGGGTCTCCAGAGTGCTAAAGTCTGGAGAGGAGGCTATTCTCTCCTCCAGAGTTTGCAGGAAAACCTTCTGGAAGTCCAACATCTCCGGCAGACTTCCAAACAAGCTCTCCATCTGGAAAGAGACAACAGCCAAATCTAGTCAAACCAACAGAATTACTAATTCACCAACAGTTCATCGAAATGATCTGCCTAAGTGAAAAAAACAGAAAATGTGTGATTTTTAAAGATAACACATCACAAGACTATGTAATATCCGCAACTAAATTACCACTGGAAACAAGAGTACACAGTGAGAACAAAGCAAACCCAGTGCAAACACTGAATAGAACCGTCACCTAGTTATCAGTTATCCTGATCACAGTGCTTAGCCACTTGTTTACTCATTCTGTGCAAGGGCACAGGTCTAGTGTGTCAGTGGGTTTTTAAATGCAGCCCACTCTTCTTTTTGTATTGACTGATCTTTCCTTAGGGATCTCCTCAAGCAAGTCAGGGTCAAATCCAGTTCATTGGGCTGCTGTATAGAAACCACTGAGGTTGCATTCCACTCATTTGCATTAAGTATGAGAATCTGAGAGTAGACTGGGATCATGCTATCTTAGCAACTTCAGAGCAAATGAGGTAAAACTGATAATATAAATAAAAGTCTCGGCAACTGAGAACGTGTTCATTCTCATACACCATTCAAATGTAATCGTATAAATATGTATTTAATTACATAGGTAGTTATGCAATGAGTTATATTTATACTCAATGCATGCATTCTGTCTTCAGCCTATTTTTTTGTATGTTTACAATAAATGGTAAAAATAATAGAACTGTCAAGGATTTTTCACTTTTTTTTTTAAACAGAGTACAAATGTGACTGTATTAAATTCAAATAATATAAATCGCTTCTACCTTTAAATTCATAGTAGAATTCATACTAGAATTTCTGCATTTGTTTCAATCAGCTAGGAGTGCTGTAGTCAAGAACTGCATCATACTTTGGTTTTTACCAGCGACAACTGTAACTTAAGAGTTAATTCGTCCTACACTAAGCCCTAACATTAGAACTAATGCTTTTATTTGGCCTTACCTCATCCAGTGTGAGAAAGGTCTCCTTCTGCAGAGGCTTCAGGTAGATTTCAAACAGGCAGCTGAGGTCCTAACCAGGGAACAGGAAGTAATCAAATACCTGCACATGGGTGGTCTTACTCACCAGGATTTTAGACATAGCCTCTGGCAAAGTGAAACTAGTACTAAAGTAATCCTTGAAATCAGGTAGAATCCTCCTCCAATGCTTCATAGATTTCCAAAAGTATCTAAAGAAGTATTAGACTTATAATTCCTGACAATATTTACTAGAACATGCATCCGTTGCTGACACAGCTGTTCAACTGCACCCACACAGCGTGTATAATCTTGGTAACTCTCTATAAAAGCACTGCCAAAAGAATGGGATGAGGTTACATGAGGTCACTATGCCCAATGCCAAGCGTCAGCCAGACGGTTATAAAGGCCCTCAGCACTGTGGAGCAGTCTATGTTCTGGAGTTGCATTTGTGATCCAGAGCTCGTCATCCAACCTGATCTCACTGGTGCTCCTGTGGTTGAACATAATCAAATCCTCACAGCAAACTTTTGAACATAGTGTACATGAACAGAAAATTTCACTGAAACAATTATACTCCATCATTTAATGCTGCATTTGTGGGATCCAAAAGCTCAAAGCTGTGTCCAACATCATCCATACTGATTCTTCAGCGGCCATGTACAGGTGCTGCCAGGTTGTCAGTGCATCAGCATGGATATTTCTCGTTAGGCTGATTTATAGCAGCCCACCAGTGCCAACACAGCACATCATAGACAAATGGCTTCTGCTTCTGAACAGGACTCTGCTATAGCACTCTCCTCCCCCACCAACAAATCAGTGGCCGTGGGGATAATCAACTGCTTCACAGGCACATATTAACCAGGAGGAGCTCATCACAAGAGCACAGCTTTAATACTGTTATTAGGTTCACTAGCAACATCAACTAGGTGCGGGTAGAAAAATGATTCAAGAAGTGCCCTGCCAATAATTTTACAGCTTGGAACTGTGCCTCTGCATCTGCTTTTATCCAGGAAACAGATGAGCCTTGGCATCTGAGGTGCCCCTTCTTTACCTGTTTAGAAGTTAATTAATTATGTGTCCCTAGGGGATCAATGAAGCATCTATCAACTATTTAAGGTACCCTCTCGGCAGGAGAAGGTGTTTTATTTATTTATTTTTGGCCAATTAGCTTTCAAATGTCAGTCGCTGCCACCTGCTGCCTGAATTTCCTTTTTGTATAGCACCAGCTAATCTGAAGGAAAGGCCAAACATTTCCTTCCGCCAAGACTTGAGGAGTCAGCAACTGCATCTTATCAAACAGCTTCTCACTCAATGCCATATCAACTCAGTGTGTGTAGGAAATGTTCAGTAGTCTGTTATTGTACAAAACCAATATCTATTACCACAGATATATTCAGAAATAACAGAAATAAATCATATTATGAATATATAACAGATATAAACCTCTGCTTCTACAGGATTGTGAAAAAGAAATACATCAAAATATACATTCTTAACCAAAACTAAAACTAAAATAACTTATAACGTGTAGGCTACAGTATATACCACAAAATAAATTTTGACAACGTAGAATAAGGTAATTCACTGTTCCAGAGAATTAATTTGTGATATATATTTATTTTTCTGTGTTAAAAAGTTATTTAAGGGCTCTTACCTTAACATAGGATTTTTCTGTGTCCACCAGTTCCTGGATGACCTTGCGTAGTCTCTCAGTGGCGGACATGTGCCGTGGGCAGGGCCTAAGCAGGGTGGGCTCTGGCCCTGCTGACTCTTTCTGGCCCTCCATCAGTCCCCCAGAACCCTCCTGGAAGGAGTGGTAAAGCGTACACACCGTTTCCACGCTCTAGAACGCACAGGAGAGAAAGAAAGCATTCAATATTTATTCAGATGAGGCATGGATACTGACATGTTGTGGTAAGTATTCAAAATATGCCTGAGAAGCAGGGCGATGCAAAGCACGAGACAAAAAAAAAAAAACACCCCAGCGGCAGTTTCACATAAAACAGGGAAGTGTTTTTGGCCTCAGAAAGTATGTTGAAAATGAGGAAAAAAGGTGAAGTTCAAGAAGGTGATGTTCTTCCTTATCAGAGAGACAACGGAAGCTATAAACAATAGCCACAAACGTAAGTAAAAACAGCCACAAATATAAATACAATTGACATTTATTTCAGTTAGAATTCATCCTGTGGAGTTTGCTCATTTGCACAACCTTTGGAATATTTCCCCTAATGATTTTCCGCTTGACTGCATTTGCATATTCAAATCTCTTAAGTTTGACTGGGCAATGCAAGTTTAGGGTCCATTCAGCAGAAATGAACAAACGTAGTGTCACCCCTTTCATATATTCAAATCTAAATTCTTCCAGAGGTGCCTCTGCTATGACTCTGCCTGTCAGTAAGGATAAGTGGCTGTGCAGGACCAGCCAGTCACTGTGTCTCTTCTCTAATGTTTTAGTGTGATGCTTCTGGGAAAAAAATAAATAAATAAAAAATGGTGGCACTTCTATGCCTCCAGATCAGTAACTTCAGGACACCAAATAAAGTATGATGGAATATGATATGAAGCATAAATTTACTACTAATGTCAAGCCAAATTGTTATGATTTTTCCATAAACATATTCATAAGAAACAGATACACTAATGCAAAAAGGAGATAATTCTCAAAGAGTAAAGTATTACTGCTACCAAATGTCCAAAAAAACAGAGGGAAAAATGAATATTTCAGGTCCTGGACAAAATTATTTATATGCAGTTGAAATCAAATTGATTTTTTTTTTTAGTTCCAAAGTTGGATCTGTGAGGCTATTTGAGTGTCTTCGTTCATAATGTACAACAGATGAGAGGATGGGTAGAGCCAAATGAGGGAAAGAGTGTAGCAACAGAATGAAAGCAACAGAAAGAGCAGGGCTGTAGCTGGCCACTAAAAATCACAACCATGACTCTCATTAATCTACTGTATTTCAGATATTACTAAGAACAGTGATTTTCAACCTCAGCATTAAGAGCCCAATACAACACCCCCCACAAAAAAACAAAACAACTGGTGACTGCCTTAAATGTGTGTCCACTTAGCACACTTCTGAAAACAGAAATGTTCTGTGCATGCATGACAAGCAATACTCCCAACCAAGGGATGCTAGTGATCTGTCTTTGTATTCAAAATGAAAATCAAACAGAGTTTCACCAAAACTAGCCTAGCTAGATTGATTACTTTGACTAGTTTGTTGTTTCTCATGTATTTTTTTGCCAGGCTGAACAGCCAGTCAGAGAACTCTGTGCTCTTTTTTCACTGTATTTGAATGAACTAAATTAATAAAAATGATAGTACCAACAGTCGGGACACACCACAATGCCATGTTCAGACACAGATGCTCAATATGGCCCAAAAGTGGATGGCTTGTTGTGTCAGTGTCCCAACATGACTGACCATGACTATGCTGCTCCATATCACTGTATCAGTGAGATCACTGACCTCTGATATTTGAGATGTTTATGCAAGTCTACAGCTAAAACCAGATTATGCTTGTTTTAAGCATTAACACAAACATTCTGTTGGCTTCTAGCTTTCCTTACTGACTTTAGAAACTGAGTGAAAAAAAGTCCTGAAATAGCAGACATTGATTTATTTGGAAAGGTGAGGTCCATGCTCAGAGCTGCGTCAGCATTTAGACCAAGAAACGCATGCTTTGGACACCATTCTCACCCAGGGTAGGAGATCAATACTAGCATGAATATCACTTACAATGGAGCTCCCAAAATAAATGCCAGCAGCTTGTGCTGTATCACTCCGTGGACATGTTCTCTGGCTCTCGAGGCGCAGAGAACACAATCACGAGAGTGTGTCTGGAACCGTGAGAAACCTGACAGCTCCAAAGCCTTTTGGCCGTCAGCTAAGCACACTGACATGTATGGGTCAGTCTCACTGAAGAGGCTGATCTCTGCACACTAAAACTGAACCTGTTCACCTTGTGTGTGAGCAATGTCCCCAGATACATCAGCCAATCAATAAAGGGCAGCAGGGAACACAGCCACATAGCAGACAGTGTGTGTGTGCACGTATGAGAGGCTTTGCAGATAGAGAAAGGGAGGGTGGGCGGATAAGAGATAAGAGTGCAAGAGAGAGACAGTGAGAGGGAAACAATAGACAAGAGAATGATAAATAGTGAGGTAGAGACGGAGAGTGAGAGAGAGAGAGAGAGAGAGAGAGAGAGAGAGAGAGAGAGAGAGAGAGAGAGAGAAAAAGAGAGAGAGAGAGAGAG